>BMAW01120390.1:219764-231421 GCA_019974015.1 Nephila pilipes
ACATTACATATATTTTTAGTAAACAAACATTACATATATTTTTAGTACACTGTTAGCAAGTTTATAATTTACATACATATTTATATATTTCTTAAATAAACATATTTGATTGTTTAATGTGTGTGTTTCAAGTCCTTCCATCTCATATTCCTAAGAAATAATACACACATAAATATTTTTGTCAAAAAAAGTTTCAGTATATATTTCTGTACGTCAACTTTTTTTTTCGAATTAATAGTAATTTTACTGTATATCAAAATTTGGTACTTTTCCATTTCGCCTACGCAAACGATAATGCCGCCAAAAATGATACAACGGACGTCAAACGGAAAACTGTATGTTATCGCCAATAAAGCCTTCTTGGCGAGATTTGCTCCTGCGAAATGGATAAGTATCCAAAATTTTTATGAATCTAGTTTAATATACAAAAGTTTGTTTTTATTTTTCAGAAAATTCATTTAATATTTTACTCTTGATTATTCCGATTATATTATTGCAATAAACTTTAACGTCGAAATTAAATTTGGTACGTTACAGATTCAAGTTTTTCACTTTTAAAATATTTAATTATAATCGCATATAAGGGCTTATCTCTCACTGTCTACTTTTCTCAAGTTCTTATTTAACTTGCTATATTTATATGTGTGTATGAATGGCTTTCCAGTTCAAAATTTATGTTCGAATTTAACCCACTCCCGTTAGTGCAGAAATTTCTCGTGCACATATACCTCCGACGATAATGCAATATTCTGGGGTCCATATAATATGCTCAAGCGATATGATCTTAGGGTTGGCCTCGATCTTGCTCTTAGGGGAAGTCTACCATCAACATCTAATTGAATTGAAATTTTGTACACATGTATAGCTCACGTTGTTGCTTTTTTAAAACGTTTTTAAGCATTTCACTTGGCGTGTGTATGTCATCAAATTTTCTATCGTTAATTTAACCAACTTCCCATCAAGCTAGAGTTCTGAAACTTTGGGAATCGTTCTTACTCGCCTAACAATGCAATATTTAGACATTTGCGACAAGTTTTAACTAATATTTTCTTTAATAATGCAGTTTAGTCCAACCACTTGGCGCGATTTCAAAAATTGGCAACAAACTTAGCGATTATTTTTGGCTGAACGTTAAGTCCGTGAAACGGACCAGGGTAGCCACATTTGACAAAATACTGCCTAATAATTCTTGTCGCCAAGGGTGGGTGGATTAAACTGCATTCCAACCATTTAATTTACCGGATGAATGAATTAATTATAGTTAGTTTTAACGTTTTTATGTATTCCACTTGGTGTGTGTCTGTCTGTGTGTGTATCAGTGTGTCATCAAATTTTCTATTGTCAGTTTAACCAACTTCCCATCAAGCTAGAGCTCTGAAATTTTGGGAACCGTTTTTACTTGCCTAACAATGCAATATTTAGATATTTGCGACCAGTTTTAACAGATATTTCAATACTTTTCTTTAATAAACTTTGCCACCGTATAAAAACATTATTTTTAAACCGTTGGTTTTTATCTTAAATTATTTGGTAATAAATTTTTACACTAAAATTAATTAATTAAATATAAATAAAAAAACATCTTTAAATCAAGTTTTTATTTAAAGAGGGACTGAAAGGTATAAAAATAATTTTTAAATGTAAAATAATATGTAGTTTATAAGAGCTCGAGAGAGGTGTTAATGCTTTTTTTGATCTACATATAAGTAGCGATGATACTTAATGTATCGGTATTTACATAGGAATATTAGTTAAGCATGTCACGAGCTTTTATAAATTATATAGAATTACAATGAAAAAAATATTTTTATAACTATTAGTCCAATTTTAAGTTAAAAAAAAAATATCCATGCAAAGTTTTGCAAAGTACAGTTTTAGCCACCCCAGGTGCTAACTTTTTAAAATAATTATCAAATAATTTAATTAAATTTTAGAATAAAGCGAATGACAACATGACAACGGAATGAAAATTTGATGGATTGACTCACTCTCTCATATACTCTGGCACTCCCTCACGCTTTTTCTCACTCACTCATTCACTCTCTCTATATATCCCTTGTTTAATTAATTATTTATCAGACATTGGCCTGAAGAGATATTCTTAAAACACAGTGTTTTGAAAAAAGCCCGGGTGGCCATTTTGTTGTTGACCAAAACAATAATCCCTTAGGTGACTCAAAAAAGCCTGATTAATTTTTTTTTACTTGTATTTATTTCTCATATATGTGTGTTGTAACCAGTGGCTATATTTATTATTTATTGGTATGGCAACTGCTGGATGGTGTCACGAGACAGAGACTTGTACGGTTTCCCTCCGGTGGTGAAACGGAGCGAGATGTGTAACGAGATTCGGCTGCTGGAGATCTGAATATTTATCATCGCTCGAAAACCTCTGCCAATGCAGTTTTTATTTATATATATATATATATATATATATATTTGGCTACAGCATAAAAATCTGCAAAAACAGTTTTAGTTACTATAAGAGTTCTTATGTACAGGAAATAAATTATATTAGCCCGGGGATGGACAATTTTTGCTCATTCAATGATTTACGTCTCATCACATAAGAGTAAGGTCAACTCTCAATGATTTCCACCTTCATCTCTTTTTACATGTGTTGTGACGTCTCGAATACTTTACTCGTGACTTATTCCATAAATTTCCCTAAGATTTGAAACGTTTAAGAAATCAGTTACACATTTAAACAACAACATTTATTCTAATTTAAATATAATTCAAAATTCCTGGAAGTATTATGAATGCGGAGCAGAAGCCTGCAAGAATCCTCAACAAAAGATTATGAGAAAATTCTACTTATCAGATCCTTTTTAAAGGTGATTCCGAGTCAGGAACGAATCCAAATTTGATATCACCTTTTCGACCGTATTATAATATCCTGACACAAAATACTGTGCGCTTTAATTGTGCATTTTTTTTTTTTGTTAATTATCTATTTAAAATCTATAGATTTTTCTTAACTGATGTCTTGAATATATTTTTTACAAGTAAATTTTATCTCGCTGCGCACTTTCAGAATACATGTTACATATAAAACATATAAAACAATAAAAATAGTCAAAAATCCCTTTTTTCCCCTGCAAAGTTCACCGTTAAAGTGATTATTTGTGATATAATAAGATTTGTTGTAATCGTAAAATAGAGCAAATTTGTTTGATAGCGAAAAATTGCTAAGCAACCGTCATTTGCTTGATGTTTTTTCTCATTCTTTGTTATCTCGTTTTTATTATTTCGCAGTGATTAATCTACATAAATTAATCCGTCAAATCGACGGATTTTTGTAAAAATAGGTATACACATCTAGGAATAATAAATATAGTTGTTCCAGAGAAAAAGAATGAAAAACCAATTTGTAATGTCTAAAGAATAATATTTGTTTATTCAGAATCTTTAAGCATAAAGCAAAAATCTGTCAAATTGATGGGTTCCGTAAATCTAGTTTTAAAAATATACAAAAAGTGGAAGTAAGTGTTTGAAATGCGCTCATAAACTTACAGAACTCATTCCAAATTAAAATACGAAAAATGTAGGACCTAAAAGTTAAAAACATTTTTCTTCATCGATTCTTGTGTCATGTATATTCCTTACTTCATATAAAACAAAATTTTTTTTTTAAAAAAAAGTTTTATGCAAAGTTTGGGAAAGAAAGAAAAACAATAATTTTTAGTAATAATTATTGGGTGGTAATTATTACTAATAATTATTGGATTTCTTATAATTATTAGTAAGTTATTCAATTAAATACAAGAATTAAAGTAAACGATGAAATATCACAATGGGCAATAGTAAACTTTTCCGATACTAAAATTAAAGGAAACAATAAATTATTAAATTGAATATATTTAAGCTAAATGTAATTAAATTGCAGCAAAAAATAAGAAATTGAAAAGTGATCTAGTACTCCAAAACACCCCGCCTAAAAAAATAACCCATTAGGTGCCTAATTATTTCTCTAATTCTTTCCTTTCAGTGATTGTATATGGATTGTCTACGTTATTTTTAATTTTTTTAGAAAAAATTTAAACATTCGACAATTCCGTTACTCCTTTGAATTTGATTTGAGAGCTGAAATTGGAAAGAATTTGTTTTGAAATAATATGTTTATGAACAAGAAATAATGTTAAAACCGCATTTCTAAGCCGACGGGCTTACTTAAACTTTGACATTCAATTAAGACTATTTTTGAAACCCCACAGTTTTTTTTTTCTTCTCAAACTTGGTGGTTAGATTAAAAAGAGGTTCAGCATTTCTTGCACTCAGTTTAAGTGTAAAAAGAGAAAAATGTTATCACACTATCAAACTAAAATAGATAATTTAGCACATAAATAACCGAAATGAAAAGAAAAAAAAAATGGTCTTTTTTACTACGTCGGTTGAGTTAAACCTTATTAATCCTAGATAATTCAACATTCTTCTCCAACAGACTACCCATTCCTGCCATTTTAACGAATTCGAAATATTGTCATTGCCTTAATTCAAAGTATCTTCACAATTAGTTAAATGAACTCGCTTATGGTAATAAGTATAGCAGCACACTTGTTTCTCCTGGAGATTCGCGGTAATCACCATCTAATCGTCGATGTTGATAAAACGTTCAGAAGTTTATGACAATCCGTCAAAATAAGTATTGAATATTGAAAAATCCACAAAGGGCCTGACAAAAAGAGCGACAAACAAATGGAGAATACGTGCTTTCTGTCCATCTGAGAAACGCAGAATGACAAAGTACGTAAGCAACTACTGCAACAAGGCTATTTGTGGAGACCAGACTTCTGTGCCAAGAGTGCAAACACTCATATTTACTACTTTTCTATTTTTCAATTGAAATATTCTAATAATTCTCTTAAGTTACGCTGATTTGTTTGAAATTCATGAAGGAAATTGAAAAAAATTAATTGTTAACAATTAATTGTTTCTAATTCGTATTCTACCAGTCTGATGATTAGTTATACAATCACACAGAATTAATTTTAGTTATTTAAAGCTAAAGTTTAAAGAAATGAAATCTTTATTATTTTTTTTACGAAACACTTCTTTACAATCAAATTTGATTTTAAAATTGACCAATAAACCTTTGATATCATTAGTTTAAAGAATCAGCATCGATTGTTATAGATTAGCTGATATTTTTTCTCATAAATATTTTCAAAATAATCACGGATTATCACTAAATATAGAAAGCTGTTAAAATAAATAGAAAATATATGAAATTTTATGTCATAGCCATTCAAAGTTATTTACATTTCCATTTAATAATAGGTAACAAAAAAATTGTTCTTCACAATGAACAGACTCATCAATTAAAGTCTTTTGTAAATAGTTTTTAGGAGAAAAATATAAATCTTGTCCAAAATCAAATAAATATTTTGAGTTGTATTTTATAAATCTGTAATTAAATGAGATTAATAATTTTTATAATTTTATGAGAAACGTTTTACATACTTTGATTCTATCTAACGTTTTCAGATATTCCGGGCCCCTATTACTATTTCAAGATGTATCAGAAAATATTTACCAGAAGAAAAAAAAATCGAAGATTCTACAATTTATAAAGAAATTTTAAGCCGTTTTTGAGCCTCTGCCTTGTGGATAATGCTGTTTTAAATCCACCAGAGTGAGTTGTTATAAATTTAAATTCTTTTTTTCGAAAAATCGAGAGTTCTTATTACAAAATTGCGAATAGATATAGCTCTTGCTTATAATCATATTAACTGGAAATAATAAACAGTCTTCTTTTAATCAAAATGCTGAATATCAAAATTAAAGAGAAAATCAGTCATTTGAAATGAAAATTAATAATTAACGATCAGTTAAAATCGGAAAACATCAAATCAAGTAAACTAAAAATTAATTAAAGATGAATTAAATTAAAAAAGATCGAATCAAGTTATTTAAAAATGAATCAGGGATCAATTAGGCTAATTAAAGATCAATTAAATTAGAAATCAAATGAAGAATTAAATCCAAGATGAGCTTATGCGGCCCAAAGAGAGTAAATTCATTTTTCGAAAAACAGTTGATTTGCATTTCTTACTTAATTAAAATTAATCGTTATTTAAATAATTTGATGGATATTTCTAAAAGAAATTGTCTATGTTTTTGATTCGTAAATTTTATTGAAGGTTCCGTATCAAACTATGGCAAACGTTTATCATTGGATTTACATGAATCGTTTCTTAAATTCTAATTTTTTTTTCTCTTTCTTTCTTGTTATAAAATATTTCATATCTAAAGAATATTAAATTATACGCACTTGTGTATAGTTTTATTTATAATTATTAGAAAAACATTGTTAGCAATCTTGTAATGCACGGTTATAAAATTTTATTGACATAATTCATGTCATGAATACGTTCAAATAAAAAGTGAAATCAAAGTTCAGAAAAAAATATTTACGAAATTAATCATTTCAAATAGTATTTAACAACCTTTAAAAAAAAAAAAAAAAAAAAAAAAAAAAAGATATAATATGTTATCTTTTCTGGAAAAAAATATTTCATAATTCTTAAAGGTTTTTAACCGTAATTCTGGGATAAATAACTTATTGCCACGATAACCATTCTATTTATGGATATCGTGATTTTGAAAGTTTGTGAAGTTGTTTAAAATTCTTTTCTTGGAGCTTAATATAACTTATACGAATAATATCAGAATACATATAGGTAACAGAATGCATATATTGCAGATGAAACATGACAATTTTCGTTTTCAGTAAAATATTATTCATTACAAGAAATGTTATGGGATTTACAAATACTTATTCAAAGTAAAAATAATCAAACGTCATAAATAATAATTCACTTAAAAGTACATAACACAGATTTCTATATTTTCTCTAATGATGAAATTATTGAACTTGTTAGCTTCTATTATTACACCTCGAGCAACGATAAGTTATCCAATTTGTAAGTCAATTAATTTTCTCTCTAATTCGATATTTTCGCCAATTTTTTTTGTTAGTATTTAAATGAATTTCAAAGCAACAATGCCGTAAATTATTCGTATTGTTTTATTTTAATTGTGAAAATGTATGACAACACATATCTGAAGTTTTTTAATTCTTTAAATAAATGCTTCAATCTGAAAATTTAAAGACATTAAAAACATTATGCAATTAAAATCTTTATATATATATATATATATATATATAAAGTTAACGATATTTTGAATAAATCATAATATATGCGTAAAAAACTTTTAAGGGGCCGAAATAATTAGTAGTTTTACTAAATCGCAATCATTATATCACAAATAAAAAAAAAATATATACCTTCAAATCAAGAGAAGTCGCTTCTTTAATTCATATGGGATCTCACAAATTCGATTATTAATTAATTTCATTAACAGTCAAATACATTGGAAACAATTTATCTTTTCTTGCACCGCTGGTGAAGAAATCAAATTACCAAGGCAAATAAAACGGATTTAGTAATTAGTAATCTTGCAAAACAGAGCACGTTTCGTCTCGTCGCTTATCAATCCAATATCGCGAACGTGATAATCGAATTCCATCTCAACTCTTGGAAGACGACAAGGGAAAACTCCTCCTCCCGAAAAAGTTCGCCCAATTAGATGAGAGGATGAAGTCTTGATTGACATCTCCAGATTCCTCTTCGAATGAGATTAGTGAAAGGAGTTTATAGAGATACGGAGGAGGCAGTTGTGGGAAGATAGCTGGGAGAGAAATAACGTATCGGATATCGTTTTTTATTTCCCTTTTCGTCCCAACGCGTTTTATAAAAGGGATTGCATTCATCGAAGGGAGATATTTTTAAGCATTCTTTCTGGCTTCTGTGGTTGCTTATTTACATATTGGATTCTTGTAGCATTCGAATAGAGCAAGTGAAATTTTTGCAGTATATTAAATGGCATTTGTCATCCAAAAACGGTTTTTAAAGTAATACGAGGGTATATCTTGGAGCTTTAATTATAACTAAGTAACCAAAAGGAATCTAGATCAAATTTACTCTGCCTTTTAATTGATCCTTGTGTACATCAAGGTGTGACTATTAAATAACAAGACTGGCGTTGCAAAACCTTTTATTTTGGTATCATATATATTTACTTATTAGGACTTTCAACATTCATCCCTCCTCTATCCTTACAACATTCCATGCGAATCTTCCACTGTTCGAAACAGTGCTTCAAGTCTTCTTCTGTCAGCTCCTTGAGGACGCGTGCCACTTTCTCTTTCACAGCTTCAACGGACTCAAATCTCGTTCCTTTTCATTCAGATTTCACTTTCGGAAACAGACAGATCTCGCATGGCGCGAGATCCAGCGAATAAGGCAGATTGGTCTATCCGTGGGATGCTGTACTCGGCTAGAAACCACTTGACAGACAGTGTAGTATGAGTCCGTCTTCTAGGAAAAATTGGCCGTACGGATTCTTTGTCAATTCTTACAGTCTCGACAATCGCACGAATATTTAACCGATGATCAGATCGAACGAGATTACCGATTTTTTCCGTTTTTGACGTGGAAGGGAGACCCGGGCGTTGAGTAATCTTCAACGTCTTCTCGGTCACATCGAAAAAACGCGAACGCGATAAACATTCATTGCCATGCACTTCTTTCAATGAATTATAAGTTTCAGAAGCTGTTTTTCCAAGTTTCGTGTAAAATTTCATAATAATTCCCGGCGAAATAAACATTCCAAATAATATTCTCCATAACTTACCCGGCGAAACAAAAAAAAAAAAAAAAAAAAAAAACCTCTAAAGTGAACGAAGGCTACGGGAATACGGATTGATGTTTACAGAAAAGAGAATCATTGGATTTGATAGAGAAAGCTTCAGGTTCGATGGCGTATGGGGCATGCGCACTTCTTCTGTAGCAGGGTCAGTCTCGTTATTTAATAGCCATGCCTCGTAATGTTGTTAATGACAGCTATTTATGTTAACTTGTTTGGTTTTAGGAAGCCATAACAGCTCACAGCATGGAGAAGATACAGTTTAATCTGCTGAGTTATGCAATGACGATCTTTGGATGATCATGAAACGCTTAGGATTGAATTAGATTTCTTTTATTAACGTTGCATATGAAGCAACACGAGGGCTATTGGAGACGGACCTCGTAATTTTGAATCTTGGTCCAGGGACGAGGACAATACCCGAGCTTGCTACCCTTCTTCTAACTTCCACACCACCCCAACGGGAGGACTTTGAGCCTCGACAGATTTGACGTGCATCAACCTCGGCTACACGGTTCGACTTTAGTGGCATCAAGGCTCGACACCACGACTCAACGAAAACCGTCAGCTGTGAGTCGACGACCATGACCACTAGGCTACAGCGGTCACAAGAAACGCTTGGGGAAAATATTGGTATGGATGATGATTATGCAAAAAAAAATCTTAAGAATAATAAATAAAAAATTAGTTCCTATCCCTCGATTATTTTTAGAAATAATTAAAACTTCACGATATCCCAATAAAATATTTAAAATTTTGCAATAATGCTGATTTCTTCGATCTATGGTTTTCTGAAACCGAACAAATAAGATGAAAAGTTTTAATTTAAAAAAAATATGTACATAGAGATCAATTAATAAGCGGAATAAATTTAATTCAGATACCTCGGTCATTTCTTAGTAGTAATTAAAACTTCGTGACATCTCATCATATTTTCCATTTACAAAATTTAATCTTCTTTAAAAAAAAAAAAAAAAGACTTGCATCATCAAGTGGGGGAAAAATTTTTTTTTTACGAACTTAAATTATGTTTTTCCGTCAACATATTGAATCAGTATTTAAAATTTGTTTTTTTTTTTTCCATAAAAATGTTCTTCAATTTTTTTTTTATGTAATTTGGAAATGTTAGCACTAAACCATTTAATTTTTAGTCACTAGTTATTTATTTTCCAATTAATATCTAAGATTACATATAACTATCAAAATAGTGATTTAATTACAATCCTAAGTAAGAGACAAAGTAACATTTTTATATCATGGTTAAAAGTCTCTTTAAGTTATTTGCAATTCAGTATAGGTTAGTTCGTCACTCTACGTCTTGAGGTACACGAGTGATTTTAACGACAGTTCACGTAATTCATGGAGTCATGATCAAGGGACGAGGACGACACTTGAGACAGCACCCCAATCTCCTAACTTTCCCACCAAGCCAACAAGAGGAGATTAATACCGATACATTCTTTTTACACGTCTGTCTTTCAAGGAACGAGATCCAAGATATGATCTCGATACTCTACTAACCAGGTTATCAGGGTCAAGAAAACAATGATAACTTCCATCACGAATAATAAGAAATAGGAACTTCTTTTAAATGGATTACAATATTATACAGGGTCTTAAATTTTCGAAAGATCATGCGATTTGAATACTTACAATAAGTTTGAAAACTCACGGGCAAAAATATAAGGAGTGACAGAAAACATCTAAACAAGCAATTGCCTCCCTACAGTGCACAGGTGGAGAGCAAAAGGTTAACCACAAGGTAGAAATGACGATGTGTAAGAAAACTCGGGCTTTAAGCTTTCCATTACAGCGCCGCCCTGCGGTTCACCGCTTGCTCTGCACTTATGCATTGTGTGGTGAAAATAACTTGTTTAGAGGTTTTCTATCACCTCTTAAATTTTTGCCCATGAGTTTCCAAACTTACTGTAAGTATTCAAATCGCATGATCCTTCGAAAATTTAAGAGGGTTCGGTATACGTATGTTTGCAAAAGGTGTGAACTTTTTCCATTTCCAAGACTCCAGGATTATACTACCGAAATTGAATGCCGATTCACATAAAATGCTTGTCTACATTTCAATGCAATTATTATTGTTAGTTGATTTTTGATAGGTGTTCGACTGGATTAGATAATTTAATCAGGATGAAATTAAATAGCAAAATTCAGATAAAGAATATTGAATAAATAACTGATAGGTTGCGGAATCTAATAAGGGAATGCTGCATAAATATCCATTTAAGTAAAAATATGGTATTTAATTTTTCAACAATCAACCATTTACTAATATGACCAGATTATACAAGAGATTTGTAGATATAGTTTTAATTTAAAAATACCTATCTCTATTTACAGTTTCCCCCCACCAATAATATATATATATATATATATATATATGTAATGATTTAACTTTTAATTCAATAATTACCCTAAATAATAACTTAACTTTCTATTCTATCTCATTCCCTAATACAAAAGTAAAGAGTTCATTCTATTTCCTGATCTCCTTCCAAAAGTATCCTATAATTTATTACACCACGCGCTCTTGAAAAGGATTAATTCTGCTTAAACTAATTATAAATCTATCAAAAACAATCCCTTTTTAATCCCCTATCTACTATATTTCCCTGGAATCCCCTTATTCTTACCACGTGCTTATGACGTTTGATGGGAATTTTCCCTAGTATATAAGCAAAAACGCAACGAAAAACGTTCTCTCTTTCATACTGCGCTTGCTCTTTGTCAGACAATTGTTCTGTTCTTACCTAAATGATGTAACCAAATACTACGTAATGAAAATGGTCTCACTCTCACAGCTTTAAATAAAGGTGAAAAGTCACTAAGCCTCGACTGTTATTGATAGTATGTTACATTACAAAAGTCCATAGGAATAATGTTTACATATATATATATATATATATATATATATATATATATATATATAT
>BMAW01120390.1:231446-250041 GCA_019974015.1 Nephila pilipes
TAAGAGTAATAAATAAAAAATTAGGTTCTTTCCGTCGATTATTTTTAATAATAATTAAAACTTCACGATATCCCAATATAATAATTAAAATTTTGCAATAATGCTGTTTCTTTCGTCGATGGTTTCTGAAACCGAACAAATAACATGAAAAAGTTTTAATTTTAAGAAAATATGTACATAAACACTAATAAGCGCGGAATAAATTTAATTGAGATATCTCGGTCATTTCTTATAGTAATTAAACTCGTGATATCTCATCGTATTTTCCATATAAATTTAATCTTCTTAAAAAAAAAAAAAAAAAAAAAAACGACTTGTATCATCAAGTGGGGAAAAAGTTTTCGAACTTAAATTATGTTTTTCCGTCAACATATTGAATCAGCATTTAAAATTCGCATTTTTCATAAATACCTCGTATGCATTCAATCCATAAAAATGTTCTTCAATTTTTTTTAATGTAATTTGGAAATGTTAGTACTAAACCATCTAATTTTTAATCACTAGTTATTTGTTTTCCTACTAATATCTCATATATAACTATCAAAAGAGTGATTTAATTACAATCCTAAGTAAGAGACAGTAACATTTATACCATGGTTAAAAGTCTCTTTAAGTTATTTGCAATTCAATATAGGTTAGTTGGATCGAATTTTTTAACATCACTCTACGTCTTGAGGTACACGAGTGATTTTAACGACAGCTCACATAATTCTGAGTCATGATCAAGGGACGAGGACGACATTTGAGCGAGCACCACAATCTCCTAACTTTCACCCCAAGCCAACAAGAGGAGATTAATACCGATACATCCTTATTACACGTCTGTCTTTCAAGGAACGAGATCCAAGATATGGTCTCTATCTCTACTAACCAGGCTATATGGGTCAAGAAAACAATGATAACTTCCACTGCAGAATAAGAAAATAGAAACTTCTTTAAAGGATATATTATACAGAATGTTTCGAAACTCACGGGAGCAAAATTATAGAGATAGAAAACATCTAAACAGCAATTGCCTCCCTACAGTGCACAGGTGGAGAGCAAAAGGTGAACCAAGGTAGAAATGATCGATGTAAGAAAACTCGGGCTTTAAGTTCCATTACAGCGCGCCCTGCGGTTCACCGCTTGCTCTGCGCATGCATTGTGTGGTGAAAATACTTGTTTGAGTTTATCACCTCTCAAATTGTCCTGAGTTTCCAATCTTACTGTAAGTATTCAAATCGCATGATCCTTGAAATAAGAGGGTTCGGTATACGTATGTTTGCAAAAGGCGTAACTTTTTTCCATTTCCCACTCAGGATTATACTACGAAATGAATGCCGATTCACAAAAATCTACATTTCACTGCAATTATTATTGTTAGTTGATTTTGATAGGTGTTCGACTGGATTAGATGATTTAATCAGGATGAAACTAAATAGCAAAATTCAGATAAAGAATATTGAATAACTGATAGGTTGCGGAAATTAATAAGGAATGATGTAATAAATATCCATTTAGAAAAAATATGGATTTAATTTTTCAACAATCAACTATTTACTAGTATGACCAATACAAGAGATTTGTAGATATAGTTTTGATTTAAAAATACCTATTTCTACTTAAGTTTCCACCAATAATATATGTATATATATATATATATATATATATATATATATATATATATATATATATATATATATATATATATATATATATATATATATATATATGTATATATATATATATATATATATATATATATATATATATATATATATATATATATATATATATATATATATATATATAAGGATTTAGACTTATGTAGTCGCTGAAATATCACTCTATTGTCAAAATTCTTATTGTTGAAGGTATTTCTCATTAAACATCATAATGGAAGTAGCATTCCAATACAGAACGCAGGGCTGCATCGTTACAAACAGGGTGAAAGCGAGCGGCCTGGAGATATAACTCCACCGTCTGACGTGCAGAACAAGCGCGCAGATGGGCCAGAAGAGAGGATATTTTCTCTTACTTTGAGTTTTATCGTAGGGATTTTCCTTGCAGACATAATAGATCATGTGGCATAGGTGTAGGGATTCTTAGGGGCTTCAGTTGCTAACAGAAAGTTCAGTAGAGATTATCCCTACAAGTTTGAAGCCGTGGGATCTGCTGACATTGCAGATTTTAAGAACGTGTGATTGCATAGATTAAGTTAAAAAGGAAAGGTATCAGGAAATAAGAATGAACGCTTTACTTTGAAATAAAGAATGAGAAAAATTAGGAAATTAAATTATTTTTAAGAGGAACTATATTGCAAATTAAAGTTAAACTATTACACACACACATATATATATACATACATTGCTCTTTTTTCAGCTTTACTTTTTTGTATTTCTTGCAAATATATAAGTGATTGGCTGTCTTAAAAATGATATGTTTGTGTAGAAACTCAAAACTGAAAGACTAAATTCTCTTATTTACAAATCTTTAGTATTTTATTTTATTAGTTTGGATATTCATCCAAAAGAAAATACTAAAAAAATTCCTCTCTCTTTTAAAGATTACGTAATGCTAGAAAATACAGAACCCAATAAACTTCTGTCAGAGAAATCCAGTCAGTTATGGTTTGAAATGCTTATATCAGATGAATTAAAAGCATTTTTTTTTTGTTATTTTCACGGAGATATATGCTTTCGAAAGTGGAAAGAGTTTTTAATATAAATATTACAAATGTTTTATTCGAAATGTTTTTTTTTTTTCAACTGATCAAGGCGAACTTTGATAAGCAGTTCCTGATAATCAGTTCTCAACAATTATTTTTATTATTAAAGTTTAACATTATAAAATTTACAAAAATAATATGCAGCTCATATCCTGGTGAAATAACTACATGGAAGCCGAAAGCCTTATATTCCCTTCCCGTTCTCCCACCGTTCCCTAGCTTGCCGTGCATTATTTCTAAAAATCGGGATTTTCTTAAAACCCCGCGGGACGAGGGATAAATTGTTAATAATCGGGACTGTCCCTCTAAAGCGGGACATCTGGTCACCTCAGTGTATGAGTTAAATCAGTTCAACATGCAGACTAAAGACGCTTTATTGACAATATTCAGGACAAGACAAATACAGGTATCAAAACTTGGACAGATTCGCAGTACAAAGAGGAAAAACAGAATTTAGCAACAAAGTTGCAAAGCAGCGCTTGTAATAACAACCATATTTATATCGATAACGTTCAGTTCACTAACTTACTAATTCGCAATATGGATGAATCTCCAAAATAATACTTAACAGGGACTCTGACTGCATCTGATAGTCCCAACAGATTTCCCGGCTCATGCAGGCCACTTCCTGGAAAAATCAGACCACAGATTCACTCAGAAAATTCCGATAACTTTGCAAGGCAAATTCCCAACCGATTAGATCAGCACCTCTTTGTATTGAGAGCTGATCTGGTCAGGTGTGACGTCACTAGAAAAATTCAGGTAAAGCTTATAACTTTCGACCTTATCGAGATATCGACAAAGTTCCAGCCTTTTCTATAACCTTCGTTTTGTCGCCAAAGTTGTCAAATTTCTCTCCGAGTTTCTAAAATGGTCTCAAAGTCGCCAAAACAGTCCCAAGCTTATCTTCAAGGTTAAGCAGTCATTGCTTAAGGGGCTTTGTGTGTTTGTGTTCGACGAAATAAATCTCTGTGAATAGGTCTTCTCCCTTCTTTTATAAATGTTGCAGAGAAGCTAATCGTAGGTACGTAACACTATATTATGAAGAGACCGTTAAGAATTAGCTAACAAAAATTTTTATGGATCCTATATCATGACATAAGGCAGTCAAGCTGTGCGGTATAAGGTAGAGCGAGATTTTGATGTGAGAAACGTCTTCAAAATATATCCGCATCGGTACTCTAAATTCAAATAAAAAAATTTGGAATGAATTAATTTAATATATCGACTTTCATTTCGTCTCTTGTACTACCGCTCTGTTCCATCACCCTCAGCAAACCTTCAGTATTGCTTGAGCTGTGATGATGAAAGGTCACTTCGAGCCGGTTACGGTTAAGTGCTGGCTCAGGGAGGAGAATTGACCTGCCCGCAACCGCGCCCCGACTTCACTGAATTATGTCACCCGTGCAGCCACCTGCCATCCATTAAACAAGTCAACAAGATCAGATGATGAATTATTTGTTCAAATTTTAACTTTTCTGATTCATAAACACTCTTTAATTACAAAACTTCAAATTAATTTTAGTTTTTAATAATAGCCAAGATGGGAGGTTCGAGGGTCATGCAGAAAATAAGAATTTCTTAAAAATTAAAAAAAAATATACAAATTCATATGAGTGCATCAAACATTAATTTTCGACCTTTGCTCGTCGAATCGTGGGTTCGAGTTCTGATGTCATTAAAGTCCCGCCGTGTAGCCAAGGATGAGGCACGTTAGATCTGTCGAGGCCGTAAGCCCTACCATTGACGGGGTATGTGAGTTTGGAGAAGGATGTGTTAGTTCCGGTGACGTCCTCGTTAAATGAACTAAGCTCATAATTGCGAGATTCGTCGGCTGTATCCCTCGTGTTGTTCCGAGTGTGAAGTTAGTAAACAATCAATCAATCCATTCTCAGTGCACTTTGTGAGACGAGGGATGAGTTTTTTTTAACCTTAATCAAAAAGTTATCAGCCACCTATTTGGCCTACGGTTTGATGCTCCCTGAGCTTCATCGCTTGTAAACCCTTATCCTACCACAAGCGTAAGCTGAAAAGATGAAAATGTAAAAGTACCAGATCAGGGCTGTGAGAAAAGTGGTTGGTGATGTCTAACTGAAAGAGTCCAAGGGTTGCTTTGTGCCATTGTCTGTGTGGGAACGTGCATTTTCATGCGCGACACACACTCTCTCTTCGTTCATATTCCCCAACTTTTGTTCTGTATCACCCTCCGTAATTTCTTAGGGTTTCTCAGTACCTCTCAGCATAAATTGCTTCCCCCGGGGTGAAAATTCAATGAGGGAAATGTCCCAAAAGATAGAAGTCCTTATTTTTGAGGTTTTCAGTTTTACACGCTTGACACTAACTGCACATATTAGTACGGTTCCTGGAACCATCCCCTACACAGATTTTATTTCATTAAAAATCGAGAACAGAGCGTTTTCCTTCGCGAGAAGAAACCGGATAACCCTCCTCCAATCGCATCGTGCAGGATTCGGAATAGATTATCGAACACACATTTAAACACGGCTTAACAAGAGGAGCTTCTATCCGACTGAAACGAAACGAACCCGCAGTCTGTTTCATTATTTTGATTTTGAACGCAGTATGCGACAAAAAAAAAATCTCTTAGTGTTTCAAAGATTCAGTATTCTTACATTCTAGACATTTATCATACTTCCATCTTTTAAGGAAAAGAACCCGTAACTTATACCCCTATGCTTTATCGTTTTGTATCAAACCACACCAATGGCTTTGTTGGGAATCACTTCAATCCTTATCGACGGTATACATTAGTCGACAGTGGACATTAAACGGGTGCCTCAAACGCAGATATCCCTTGTGTATTTACCAGTTTAACGACATTCATGGTCATTCCGATATGGATCATGCGTTTGATAGCAATGAATCTCAGTTTGTAACAATTACACGGATTTATCGTCAACGCAGGTTGTCGTGTAGCCGAAATCGGTTGTTCAGGAGTCCCTCCCGCTTAAGATATCGACCTATAGCATCGCTAATGCATTTTGATGGCCCATAATCATTCGAATTTCAGTGATGTATGAAGTAGTTGTAATTCATTATCTTTGGCCACAAAAGGCATGATCACAGATGCAATCGGAAAATCTCCCCAAAATGTTTTGGAAATTAGGTTAACTTTTTGTATTTCTTGTCTTGAACTCAAATTTTTGTTGAGCGGTAAATATTTCTGGTTATTTATTCACTGAGAAAGCATTTGCGTTTAAAATACTTCGAATCTGATTAAACTTTTTGTCTTTGTAAGATGTCCTCCATATTTGATTGCTGTTTGTCTACATAAAATGTTCCCCATCTTCTGGAATTCTTTAATTAAATTTCATACACAGTTATTTAAAAAAAAAAAAAAAACTCTGATTTTTATCTTTTGATTTCTGCAGTATCACTGACAAATAACACGAATATTTCATGCGAGTTCTAATGGCGATGAAAAATTCGCTTGAAATAAATAATCACACATGTGGCCGCGTTAGCTTAGTGATCGAGGATCGGCGTTGTTTCCGTCGAGTCGTGGGTTCAAGTCCTCATGCACTGAAGACTCGCAGTGAAGCGGGGCCGATACACGTTAAATATGGTCAAGGTCCCAAGTCTTCCCGTGGGTGTGGTGTGGAAGTTATCAGAGGAAGGTGCCACTTCATCACACACACACATCTTGTCAACGAAACTGATTTCATTCTTTTATTTTGGAAGAAAGAAGACTTTTGTATTCAAATCGTCAGTTATTGATATTTATTTAGTATTGCATGTCCCCACTTTGTTACTAAGTGCTTGATTTATTGAAATTGACTAAGAAAATCATTAAATAAGTCAGTTAGGAAAAATTAATTAGATTCATTTAATTCTGATAATGATTCAATAAATCACCTATATCAATAACGTGTGCACTATTATCGATAACCTGATAACTCCTCCCAACACTTCAACACGCCCAATCTCTCTTCTCATCATATCCCATTTACTTCACTTCTCTCTATATATATAGTAAGCTGATTTACATAAGTCACGGTTTATTCACAAGGCGAGCTTCTCAAATCAAATAACGTTATAAAATAGACCAAAAGGCTAGTTTAACGAATAAAGGCGAGAACATGCAACATTGTGCTAATATATTACATAAAAAATGTAAGCAAAATGCGTTGATAGTCCTTACATTAAAAATACAGTTGTTATCTAGAATTGATACGAAAATAGTAACTATTTTAGTTATTAAACAGTTAGATACACTATATCAGTATATGTTTTCATATTAATATCAGGAATTATATCCCAGTAAATCGAAAAGTTTTTCCTTAAATCTTAAGATTTATTTTTAGAATAATTTCGTGTTGAAGGCATTCTTATTGGTCAAAAATTTATTTTTTTTGTCAGAGTTGCACTCGTATCCTTTAGAAACGTTTTTCATATTCGCAGAGGCACGCGTGCTACAATGTGAGAATTTTTGGCTTAGATCAGTGGTTCCAACCCATCACGAGACCACGATGCGGTAACTATTTTTGTAAAATGAAGCCTTATTTTCGAAGATTTATTTGTAATGTTCTTGGTTTCATGGCAAATTCAAAAGAACTTATGCTTAATACATGATACTTATCATCGTTTGTTTTATATCAAAAGTGAAATAACGATTGAAAATTGCGAGAAAAAATTCTAAATGCTATCCAATATTTCAGTCCTCGAAGCTTTGATGTGTTAGATTTATCTTTGGCTTATTAAGTTCTTTAAGCATTAATATTCACCCAGTAAATCAATCAACTCAAATGAATCAAACTTCTGCATAATTATTCAATATATTCACAGAACTTGCATACTACAGACGTATGTCCTTTTAAAATATAATCAATAACCATTTTATTATTTAATCATCGATCTGCAATCCATTCCGATCTTGATCTGAGATATATCTGACTAAATATCAACAATTTAATGTGATTGAGGAGTGCGCCATCTAGCAGCAAACTCTAAACTATTTTGCACGGTTACAAGCGAAACTATACCAGTTGGGAAACAACTTTTTTTACGAGGATTGATTACAACAAAAATTATTGTTAACCCTATTCAATCACATTAAATTTCAAAACTATGTTATGCATACGTTTACAGATTCCTGTAATCTTAGAATACAGTATTTGCGGATCACGTAAATTGACGTTTTTATATGACTGAACGCGAGATCTAACGCATGTGAAAGGCGATAGACATTGCGCTCATCAGTACCTATCGTACTATTCTATTTCAAGAAAAACCACCCAATGGACCAAAAGAGTTACATCACTTTTCAAGTCGGGTATCGGATGCCCCTTGGCATTCAGCGACTTTTGGATGTGATAACGATTTATAAGTGGCGATTTAGGTTATGGTAACCCTAAATTTTGGTAAGCTTTTAATTTGCAACGTCTTCATGACGTCATTTCTAACGAAGTGCCACTTTGGCAACCTTTCTTATAAATCGCCAAGTTGTCGCCGCTATTGCTAAGGGGCACCAAACAACCTTTCATTGGGTCACTTTCAAACATTTGAGAGCGCTGAACAGATTCGAGATTCTTGATCCTCAACGTTAAAATCTACGAAACGAGAATTGAGAAAGGACCCTCTAGGAAAATTATCTATGGATATGAGGACTATGTTGGGAGAAATGAAGCGAACATTAATTCTGCTACGCACCTCTTTGTAGGGGTACACGTTTCACACGCTATCATACATTAAAACGAATGTAGTTGGTATAAGATTTTAATTAGTTTCTTAATGGTAGTGCTGTAAAAGAAATTGTATGTTTAAATTTTCATTGTTTACATCCCCCCCCCCATTTTGATTACGATTGTATTTGATGGTTGCTTCATTTTATCATCGTCGCACTAGAAACAAAGCGAGGGTTACTGGCAGAATATCAAAGGGGACCGTGCTCACCCAAAGGGTTTAGATCTACAATCCGGCCTCTCGGGAAATAATCACCCCCGCGCTTGACATTTATAGGCAAAAACAATTTTTTTAACAACAATAATGGGTAAGAAATAACAGTACATGTTGAATCAAAGAACAAAAGATAATTCATAATTTCGAAACTCAAAAACAAGTAAAAGCTAACAATGTGTTTACAGAGTGTGACGTCATAGTTCTAATACTTCCAATTTTTCATTTTTCTTTCTTTCTCTCTTCTTCTTTTATTTTTGGAATGCATGTCAAACTGCATTCCATTGGGGTCACAATACTCTGTTAACAGTGGATACTGATTCTATGACTCACGCACACAATCAGTCTGCCAGCAACAGCTTTTGTACAAGTAATATACACAAAAAGCAAAATTGAAATATTCAGAAATGAAGCACTAGACAAAAATACAGAGAGCTATTGGCGACGGACTTCGTAATGTTGAGCCGCGGTCAAGTGACGAGGAAGACATCTGAGCTGGCACTCCATTCTTCTACCTTCCAGACCACTCCAATGGGATGTCTTTGAGCCTCCACAAATTTAACGTGTATCATCTCAGCTACACGGTGGGTCTGGTGGCAATAGGGCTCGATTCAATGATTAGAGAGAATGTCATTCGTAAGTCTAGGACTATGACCGCTAGCCTACCATGGTCACGATTACTATTGTAACCTTCTATTATAACTTTATAAACTTTTTAAATAATAAAGGATACTTTTCCGGGTTGTCATCATCATCAATTCCCGTCGCGCCAAACTGGTGCATGAGGCCATAACAGCTGCTCGTTATTTAATTCTTTCTAACCTTGTCTCCCGAGCGCTTCCCCGACTCGGACATCCAAATGATTTCCTTTTTTATGAAGCCATACGACACTGTATGATGCTTGATCTTCCTCTCTTTCTCTTTCCATCTGGTGCCTATTTCAATTTCAGTTCAGTTCTTGATTTATCATTTGATGGTATTCTATGTCTAATCCATGTCTAGCGTCTTTTTTTTTTTTTTTTTTTTTTAAATTTAGGTGAAATCAAGTTTGACAGATGTTTTACTATACAATTCAATATTTGAAATTGTATCTGGCTGTTATATTTTAAAAATATTTCCGAGGAAAGTAGTTTGAAAGGCATTTAATTAATTTTTTAGGTTAGATGAAGAAAATTACTTTCAAATTTTTTTTTTTAAAGTAATCATTAGTTCCGCTCTGTTTTTTTTTTTAAAATCGCCAGCTCCATTATTGCGTTCTGAGTGTGATACCCTCGCATACAATGTGCTAAGTGCATAGGTCCCTTGAAGATCTTGTAACCCCAGTCTACCGGCCATTTTGATAAAGGAACGTAATGTTAATCCTATGTAATTTCTACTACCGTTCTGAAATATTTACTATTTTATCTAATTGAATGCCAAAAAGTGCACCCAAACGTGCAAAAAATAATGAAGTGTTTTTACGGAATCACATTTTTCCTTCGATTTTTAAAAATATTTGTACTCCTATTTTAATTATTTTATTTGTGGGTTGTCCGGTATTTGTAAAATATTTTCAAAAATGTTAATACTCAGAAACCTTCATTATTTTTTGCTCTTTGAGATGCAAAGAGATATATCACCTGTAAAAAACGACTTTTTTGAACTTTCTTTCACACTTTGCGTAACATAATTTTTTGTACCTTAAATCTTAAGAGCAAAAGGGAACGTTGAGTCAAATTGAATTTATTCAATAACTAGTTTTAATAATTTATTTTAATATTTGACGTTTATTAAATTTGTCATCTAAAATAAATACGAGTAAAAATTCTTAGTTCCGTTAAGATTATGTTAATCAATTAAGCTTCAAGTAATTAAAATTAAAACGAACGAAAATTATTAAAAGACGGATTTGGCTACCATTTGGTGACTTGACGAGAAACGTGGTGTAAAATTTAATTATTTAAATAATTAGTTTTAATCAATTAATTTTTATTTATTATAATTAAATAATCGTAATGTCATCTAAAACAACCGTGTGAAGAAAGTTTCAGCTCAAATGAGCGCTTTAAAATGTGAGAAAAAAGCTTTCAAATTTTTGACCCAGGCAAAGTTACAATGTGAGTTGAAGAAAACCCATTAAAAATAGTAAATATTTGAGGATAGTAGTAGAAATTCTATAGAATTATCATCAAAATGGCTGGTAGGGGGAGCCTTAAAATACGGCGCTGACCTTTCGCTTCTCACAGTCAAATGTTCACAAACTCCGACCCTAACTCTCTCACACGAAACGTGCCCTTTATCGGGAGATAGCAATCGAGATGCGCCCAATAAATAAACTGACGTGACACTCAACGTCAAAATCTCATTTTTTCTCCACAGAAACATTCAATACCAAACTGGAGCTATTCTCACGCCTCAGCAACAACATTATACGGGGCACCCCCCTTTGCGAAGACCACCCACTATAAAAACAATGCAGCAGGCACCATAACAATGCATCACCCCTCATTCGAGACGCCAATCATGCAACAGTCAATTAAGAAAAAACACTCCTTCCATGGAAAGGGGGTGAGAAAGGAGTGACAGCGGGATTTTCGATTTGTCACCGTTTAACACCCCCGCGATCCCCAGCCACGACTCGAGATCTTTTGACCTCCCCCCTTTCCCCCCTTTTCTTTTCCCCACTCGAAGTGGCAGACGTAAGATAAAGGGAAAGTGTATTTAGTGATTTGTTCTACAGATAATTCTAATTCTTCGGTTCGAGAGATTTAAATGAAAGTTTTGAAAAATGAATCTATTTGTACATTTCCTCCTTATTTTATTTAGTTTTACCTAAATAAATTTCATATAAGTTTAATGGTTTCTTAAATTTTCAGTTTCAAGTATTGGTTTTTCTATGGTTATTTTCATTTTTCAACGTCAATAGCAGAAACTGTTTTCCTACCTCAAAATTTCTCCAGTTTTAATTCCATAGTCTGCAGTTGCGAATTACTGAACTGTAAAACTGGGCCTTCTCCTCCATATGCAAAGGGAGAGACAAAATGGTTTATTTTATTTTACACTTAATTTGAATAGCAAAATTTAGA
The DNA here is from genome assembly GCA_019974015.1 of Nephila pilipes. Lineage (NCBI taxonomy): Eukaryota > Metazoa > Arthropoda > Arachnida > Araneae > Nephilidae > Nephila > Nephila pilipes. Next base: position 243,135 of record BMAW01120390.1, read on the forward strand.
GAAAAGGAGTAAAAATCAAGCAAAACACTGAGAATAGTATTAAATTAAATATAGATATTCAGTTAAAATTTCAGAAACGAAGAATTTTTGTCCAGGGACAATAGGAGGAAGGTTCAAAATGTACCAGTGATGGGAATGGTAGTACTGTAGTGTATGTCTTGTAATCGTTTTTCCTTTTTTTGTGCAGTTCAGAAGTATGATACCCTTCGCATCCTAAAACTCGTCCCCATAACTTTTCAGCCCATGAGACCATCTCCGTCTTCTTTGGGTAGATTCACTTGAAACAATCCGTTCTTTTGATTGTTGCTTGGTTTCTGGTGTATAATGAGGGATTCGGGCCTCGCCGAGGGGGGAGGTGACAATTCCACGCAAAATTGCGACAACGATTAAACGCGGCAGTTTTGTCGACACCTCCACACTAAGTTTTGCAAAGCCACCGTATAAATACTAACTTTTTTTTCTACAAAAAATTATCATTATTCCAAAGCTTCCATGCAAAGTTTTGTGATATCTACATACACTACCATACACACCACACAATTTAAATTCTGTTTGAAGACTTTTTGCAGAAATCGATATCGTCTTCCGTTTTTGATGTAATAGGGCGACCCTGGGCATCAATCATCTTCAACATCTTCTCCGTCATCTTAAAAACGCTTAAACCAATCAAAAACATGTGCAGGCCCAATAAACATTCCTATTTCCATACATTTCCTTCAATAAATTATAAGTTTCAGTAGCGGTTTTCTCAAGTTTTATGAGAACTTTCACAACAATTTCTTTGGTCTTTTGATACACTTATAATTTTTCTGACAAAACAAAAGCGAAAGGCACTGCATTCGAAAGAGAAGACTTCACGCTAAACAGCTGTCGGACGCTGACATTTAGCGCATGCGTACTTCTGTAGCATCGTTAGTCTCGTTATTTAATAGCCACACTTCTCATTGCTGCATTCTTTATCTCATTACTATTACTTGTTACATTCCAAACATAAAAAACTTCTACCGAACAAAAGCAATGTCAACTGTTGATGATAAAAAGAATAAAACAAATGATAATATATATATGCTATAAAAAGCAAATTATTCAATTCAGTATTAGAATGAAAGCAAATAATAAAAGTTACTTAAGTGGACAGTAATGTTCTTTTAAGATATTAAAATTAAAGCAAATGAAAAATTGTTCAGTTGAATATATTTTAAGCTAATTATAACTATTGATGTCGTAAAATGAAAGATTAGAAAATCAATCTTTATATATTAATATATTCTTACCACTAATATTCAATGAGACAACCATAATTCAAACAGATGTGATTGTTTATTTACATCATACTGAAAAGCAGCAAGGGCTGTTCCTGAAGGACCTCGTCATTTTGAACCTCGGTCAAGTGACGAGGACAATACTTGAGATGCAACTCCTTCTCCAAACCCCACACCACGCCAACGGGAAGACTTGGGACTCGACCAGATTTAACATTCATCAGCCTTGCTACATCGGGACTCAAATCTACAACTCGACCATGACCATTAGGCTACCCCGGTTTTAAACAATTGTGAATTGGTTCGAAGAAATTAAATCAAGTGAAACGAGTCTTATGAAATTAAAATTTTATTTTCAAAACTAGACGAGGACAACATTTTGTGGCTCAACGAAAACAAAATACCTAACCATAGAATAAGTTTCAAATTTGTTTTGACGTCGTACATTAGATAGCAGCACACTAAGATGACACCAATTTGCCTTAGCAACACCATCTGTCGTATATTATAGATACTCTTAGAGTACCGAATCACATTTATTATTTACTATCAGGTTGTAATTTTATTTACAGTATGTACGATATATGACACAATATGTTCAACAGTTTCATGAGCATTAGATTGAATTTTTGCGTTTTATGTGAACAATTTTTATAACTCCTTTGAGAGGCGTAGTGTCGAAGAATATAAATCCGAATGACGACCTCTTAGTCTAAAAGGAACTCGGTTACAAGTCGGGAGATCCTACTTCAGTTTATTTGGGCGAGGTCAACATATATTTGAAATATCTGTGAAATGTACATTTTTAATGAAAATTAAGAAATCTTTTTAACTTTAGAAACCAACTCCAGCATTAACAGTGGCGAGGATCAGAGAGGTAGACGAGAGAGGTGAGGGATTTTTGGGGGGAATAAAATTTAATTTATATTCCATTTTAGCTGCCTAAAACTAGGTTGATTGATTGGTTTGATTCATGTCGTATTTGAAGTAACACGAGGGCTATTGGCGACGGACTTCATAATTTTGAACTTTGGTCAAGTGACGAGGACGACATCTGGCACTTCTCTCTCCTAACTTCCACTCCTCGCCATGGGATGACTTTGAGCCTCTACAGATTTATCCCTGACAAGATGGCTGATCTTAAAGGGCATCCTGGCTCGGACCCACGACTCAACGGAAACCGGCGACCGCGAGTTCGCAATCATGACCACTTGGCGACCGCGGCCATGCGACATTAATAAAACCAAACCAAATCTCAAATTAGGAATTGTAAACAAAACATTTGTAAGACACTTCGGTCTTACCACCTAATTATCTTTCCTTTCCTTTGTGTGATTATTAAAAAAAATTATGCAGCGAAAATGTGCACAAAACGCAATGTCACGCAATGCGCCGTAGTTGTTAGACTCAAACGTAGCTACAAACCGTTTCGTAAAACACCGCAGCAAATAGTTTAGACTCGTGCAGTAGGTGTAGCAAGTGCTGTGGGAAAAGGTCGCTAAAGTGGATGAAAGTGTGGAAGTCTTCGCCAAGTGAAAGTAAGGACACTTAATGTTGTTATAAGACAGAGCAACTATATATAAGCGTATGACCCTTAGAAATTTATTTTTCATTGTATCTCCTTCTTGTAACATAATTAGTTGTATTGCTTTGAACACTTAATTAAATGTTGTTAAGCAAAAGCGATCTACAGGTGTTTGGAAACTAAAGGGGAAACTTTAAGGTATGACAAAAAATATCTAAACAAGGAATTTTCACATAACAATGCAAAAACGGACAGCAAGAAGTGAGGCATGGCGACGCACAGTAATCAGGAAAAAAGCATGCCTCATGAAATCCACGGTAGTAATGACAATGTGTAAGAAAATTCGTGCTGTATACTTTCCAATACAGTGCTGTTTAATGATTCACCGCTTGCTCTCCGCCTATGTAAAGTTCCAGTTACGTATTGCTAAACTCTTTGCTTTTCATGGTACAGGATATCAACAGACAAGGAAATGCAAGTTTTTAAAATTGGTTTTACAAATATTAATAAAATTTAAAAAGTAGTTATAAAAGTATACTTGTATTATTTATTGCTTTCTTATTGTCTTAGTTCACAAACAATTTCTAAAAACCAAACCTTTTCAAAATTAGCTGAAGAAATGTGGTTGACAAACTGTGCCACAATTTGTTCGTGCATGTCACACTGGAACAGCCATTCTATTCTATTTATTATCATTCATATTATTCACATTTAAAATTAATTATCCAATCTTCCTTTATTAATAATACCTTCATCTATAGAAATCATCTAAACTAGACACACATTTTTAAATAAAACAACTTTTTAAACTTAAAATAGTATTATTGATAATTAAACATTCAAAATTTCTTTTACTTCATTACATAAATCATTGTTGGTTTCTATTTTAAAACCATATAATATTCATTTCATAGCAGAAAAGTATAATATTTCTCTTATTCTAACAACAACTTACGAATCAATATATTATTTATCATTTCAAGTGGCCTCGTTTAACAACAATATGCTTCATTCAAATCTAAAATATTTCTCAATAATTATTCAATTCAAACTAAATATGTAAATCTCATAGATATTTTATGGGTTTTCTTCATTTTAGGAATATCCACCTCACACAGATCTAATTAAACATTGTTCAAATATTTTTCTTTAATAAAGCAAAAATTATAAAATTTAAATCATATTCTTCATTTATATAGCACACATTTCTCATTTTTCTAGTTTTAATACCTTGTAAGAATAATAATAAGATTTCAATTTTGTGGTCTTTCTTCAAAAATGCTCTCAATTTAAAAATATTCTGAAATATTAAATATAAACAAACTCTTTGTTTTATCATTAATACACACAAAAATAAAATGTTATTTACATATGACTGTACCTTAAAAATCCATTTAGAATTAAATTCAAAAGCTTATTTCATCTATGTATAATAATATCAGATTTTTATAGTTAAAACTTTAGAAAACTAGACACTTTTAGGAAATTAATTCCAAACTTTGATAATATACACAACACATGGTGTAATATTATTCAAAAACACTTTTATAACATTTAATCAAATCTAAAATATGTTATTTTTATATTTCATAAGAACAAATATCAAAATTTAAATGAATAATTAATTTAATTACACATCAGGCAATGTTATCACAATAATCAATTTACAGAAATAGTGCTTTAAATATTACTAGAACTTAATTTACTTTTATAAATTTAATAAATCATTGAAAATTCACTAAAATTTAATCAACTTAGCTGACGCAATCCCAGATGAAATAAATATTTCTTTTTAAGTTCACATACATGGTAGGTGGGCTTCTGCACCAAGCTTCCCAATTAGAATTCCACTTTGTTTGTTTCTGAATGATATAGGCTCTGGCCAAATAAACATCCTTCAAAGATACGGCATTGAAAAAGTCCTTGAAAGTTGATGAGATATTTAATCGGCATTTTGCAAATCATCGATGGTCGTGGTAAAAAGTAAAAGTTGACTGGCATCGCTGTTGATTTTGCTGGCGGCCTCTTTATGCTAGGTTTCGCAGCGATCTCCTGGTCGTCGCAAGCAACCTGAATCTCCGTGAGATCAGCTGGCATGAACCACCTTCATTATTATCAAATTTAAATCTTACGTTGCTCTCACCATAGTGAGAACCTTATCCGTCGGCTAACAAACATTATTCCACCGACCTTTATGAATGCACCATGTATTATCAATACCAGTCGAGGCGTGCGGTAATAAATTTCACACTGGGAGAGGAGAGGAGAGACACCATTTTCTAGTAGTTGGTTACATCATTTTGGCAAGAAATAAGAACAGGTGGTAAAAAGAGCAAGCGCAAAGTACATATAAGAGGAGAGAACGTTTTTCGGTTAAAGTAATATATAATTAGGAAAATTCCCATCGAAACAAGTCATAAGCACGTGGTAAGAATAAGGGATTCCAGGGAAAATATAGATAGAATTAAAAAGGGATTGTTTTTGATAGAGGAATTGGGGTTTACAGAATTAACTTTCAAGAGCAAAGCGTGATGTAATAAAATTATAGGATTGTTTTCTTTTGGGGAAGGACTGTGGAAATAAGAATGAACTCTTTACTTTTGCATTAGGAAATGAGATGTAGAATAGAAAGTTAATTTATTATTTAGGTAATTATTGAATAAGTTAAATTATTTGTTGAGGTTGATATATATGAGGATATATAGTATATAGAGATATATATATAGACATATATATATATGGTTATATTAATACATATATATATATATATATATATATACATACATACATACATATAATGTTATTTTTAAAGTTTTAAACTAACCAAAAAGACGAATTCATTCCTGTTTCAGTGTTTCTTTGAAAAATTCAATTTTAATTGGAAAAAGGTCAGTGGGAAAAAGATTATTTATTTGGATTGAAAATATTGGTTTCTTTTAAAAAGCCTTTTACCAATTGAGATAACTCTTGGCCTTCATTTTCTTCTCTTGGTTTTGCTCTCTTTCTTAAATCTCACAAATTGAATTTGGAACCACCCTTTTTACCCAAATAAGACATGCATTGTGGGAGGTTAACAACAGTAGTACCCTCTGTAATCCAGTCCCAGTCTGAATGTAGATGTTTTGAAGTATATATTCACCATATTCATTTAGCTTCAAGTTTGATTCACTTTTGACTCATCTCATTGAGCATTTATATATATATAGTATATATATATATATATATATATATATATGATATATATATATATATATATACATATATATATATATATATGCTGCCTGTGGAGGCCAATACGAACTGTGGAAGTGGGAAGTGCAAAAATATGGGAAGTTTGGGAGCACAGGATTTAGGTTTATTTATTAGTCGCACTAGAAGCAACACGTGGGCTATTTCATGACAGACCTCACTCTGGACCATCGGCAACGAGGACAACACCTGGGAGCTGGTACCGCTAAATTCTCCTCACACATCCACAATCGACGCGAAGGCATTCTTTGGGGCCCCAACAGATTTAAGTGCATCAGCCACTGGCTGTACAATACGTGGGTTCTTGTACGTCCAAAGGATCGAACCCAATGACTGAACGTGAAAGCGGAATGGGCCAGCTGTGAGTCCACGACCTTCACCACTAGGCTACCGTGGCCCCGGAGTATAATAAGAATGACACAACTAAAAAATTTAGGTATAGAATGGAATGTTTTTTATGTTTGCTGTGTGAATTTGGACAGAAAAGTAAAAGTTGACTGTTTATACTATCTTTACTGAGGTTTAGTTTAAATACTAGTTAATTTTTCTTAAAAATTTTGATAATATAATACAATTTTCCTCAAAGGAACAAATATTGAACATCTTTTACAGTTGAATAGAAGTATTTAAGAAATAAAAATGAATCAGTGATAATTTCATTAAGAGATATAGCTTATTTACAATACAAAAAATGGCATTGTGCCAAATTCCAACCAGTGAGATTACTTAAAACTTCATTTTATACCCTATTACATTACAAATATCCAAGAAAAAACTTTAAAAATATACCCTTTTTCAGGGTGTTCCTCTTATACACATGGGTAAAAATTTAAGGGATAGTAAAATATCTAAGCAAGCAATTTTAATCACT
>BMAW01120398.1:0-147405 GCA_019974015.1 Nephila pilipes
AATTTGTAAATTACGAGATGATTTAATGATAAATATATAGTAATTTTCTTTTTATTCTTCGAGTGTCCTCTGATAAACAGCTATTTAGAAAATTTAACTGTTTTAATTTATAAAATATTGTTTGTTCGTTGAAACTTTGTTTTCCAGCAATCTGGAGTAATAATATCTTAAGGCAGGGGTCGCCAAAGTGGTCTATATAGACCCCTAGGGGTCTATTTAACAACAGTAGGGGGTCTATCTGACCCAAGGGGTCGAATGGGGGTCTATTGGGACTCGAAGGGAAAACAGTTCTTAATACGCAAATCACACATATCTAACTGCGTACGTAAAAATTTAAAATATTTTTATAATTGACTTAATATTATATTCTTTATAGAAAATAAAATAATAAATCAGAAAACAATCTGCCCTTTTTTTCCTTATGTATTTTCGTATGTATACCGTGACGTCACAACTTGCTCTTGTGACCAGTTTGTAATTTGCACGACTCATAGTATGTAGCCAGAAGAGCGATTGAGGCTTATCCGTGTCTCTTGCTGGCGAACCCGTCAACCTATTAGGAGCCTTTGGCGCAGACTTGGCGAGCGACGACACTGCCGTTGGCTTTCTATGCATTAAGCGCGAATGGAATCTTCAGTACTCCGTTTTCTTTCTTTTTATGTTTGTGGTTTTAGTTCTTTTAGTTTTTTTCTTTTTTATACGGCAGTTACGCATCGTGTCGTTGGTTCGCCCTTTGTCTCCATCGCAAACCATACGAGCCTTGCATATGAGTCAGATGCATATGTGCGCTTGTCCAATTCTACACTGGATGCTACAATCGCAAATATCATATGCATTTTCAGCTATTTTTGTGAACTGTGAACAGTATTAAATGCTTGTAGTGTCATTATTACTACTATTATATCTACCATTGGATAATTAGTTATTGTTTCTATAAAACTAATCGTTTAGTTTTGATATCAATTTTAATTATTGTTACTTGTGAAAAGGTAAGCTTTAATAATGTGGATTAGTATAATATACCAACTTAATTTTAACTTATTTACAGAACCCTAATTTAAAAATGACAGCTTCAGTATCTAAAAAGAAATGTCGATATTATTCATTGGATTACTTAAAATTTGGATTTATTTGTTCACCGACAAATGAAACTATTCCTATGTGTCTTATATGCGAAAAAGCTTTTGGAAATGAATACATGAAACCGTCAAAAATGAAAGATCATCTTGAAAGGCTTCATTCAGATAAAAAAAAATGAAGAATTAGAATTTTTCAAAAAACTCAAAGAAAAATTCACATGTCGACCAACTCTAAAAAGTTTTATGAAACAGTCTACTGAAATTGAAAATGAAGGAGGATTAATTGCTTCGTACAAGATTTCGCTTAATATAGCAAAGACGGGAAAACCCCACACAATCGCAGAAGAAATTGTAGTACCTGCAATTAAAGACGTCATTGAGAATGTGATGAAAAAAGACTCTACTAATGTTTTAAAGTCTTTGCCATTAAGTGCAAATTCTGTAAAACGGCGTATTGACGAAATGGCCGAAGAAATAGAAAACACATTAGTTTCGGAGCTAAAAAATTGCAAGTTCTCTATACAACTTGATGAATCTGTTTTTGGCGTTTCTGCTATTCTTTGGCGTATGTTAGATATTTCAGTAAAATTAAAGGAGAAGTCATTGATGAATTTTTATTTGCTAAATATCTTGAAACCGATGGGAAGGGAGTGACAATTCTTAGATGTTTACAAGAATATTTAAATAAATATGACATTCCGCTTGAAAATATAAGAGCAGTAGCCACAGATGGCGCACCTTCTATGGTAGGGCGTTACCGAGGTTTTACTACATGCCTCAAAAAAAAAGTGCCCGATATTCGTACTATTCATTGTGTATTGCATAGACACAACTTAGTAGCAAAATATCTGAGTTCAGAGTTACATGAAGCTTTACAGTTTTGTATTAAATCTATTAATCAAATTAAAGCTCAACCTCTTAAATCAAGATTATTTGCCAAACTTTGTGAGGAAAACAATGAGTTATTTAACCAATTACTTCTGCACACCGAGGTTAGATGGTTGTCTAGAGGTGTATGCTTGCAACGGCTCGTCAATTTATTTGATTCCACAACAGAATTTCTGAACGAAATAAATCCTGTTCTAAGCAATGAACTCCAAAACAATAAGAACCATATTTTTTATTTAGCAGACTTATTTGGAAAATTTAATGACGTTCAAACAAAACTGCAAGGTAAAGATGTAACAATTATCCAAGCTCGGACAATACTGTTAGGCTTCCAAGTAAAATTAAATTTATTTAGATCTTCATTGCTACGTAAGGATTATAAGTATTTTTCAAATCTGCAACAATTAAAAATAAAAGAAGACTTGGAAATATATACAAATCATCTTCAAAAATTAAGCGACGATTTTAAACTGCGCTTTGTTGATTTGGAAAACATCGACATCCCTGATTGGATTATTGCGCCATTTTCGGCGCAAATTGATAACGTCGACATCAACATACAAGATGAGCTTGCTGAACTATTGTCCGATCTTGAAGCAAAAACGCTTATTAAAAATTTGACAATACATAAATTTTGGACTAATATAAATATAAAGCAAAAATATGTGAAACTTTACGAAATGGCTCAGCCATTTATGCTGGCGTTTCCAAGTTCGTATATGGTTGAAGCCGGTTTCAGTCACGTTAATTCAATTTTAACTAAAAACAGAAATAAATTAAATGTGGAGCTTCGAGGGGATTTACGGTTAAAATTGACTAATTTCGAACCCAATATAGCGAACCTTGCCAAGAAACACCAGGCACACTCATCTCATTAAGAAGTAAAAAATCTGTAGCTACTTTACTTACTGTTTCTGATTTATTAAATATTTAGACTAATATATAGTTTTATTTTAATTACCTGAAAATTACCTTTGTGGGGGGTCTATGGAGATTTCGAAAAACTATATAGGGGGCGATGATCAAAAAAGTTTGGCGACCCCTGTCTTAAGGTAATCAAACAACAAGAACAATAAAGAGTTAAATATGTATAATGAATGTCTTTGCATCTCCATAAGTATATTTATAATATTTTTTGATAAAATTAATCAACTTAAATTCTTGTAACAGTTTTTTTTAAGAAATTTTTTAAGAATAATCAGATAGAAATTTAAGTATCGTTAACTTTGAGTAAAAGAGCCGTTTATTTTTAAGTTGGATTATAGTGCTGCACAGCCATAACTCCGAATAATACGGATTGTCTTTTAACGTCGCTCAGAGAAGTAACTCGAGGGATATTCGTGACTGTTTTTCTGAATAACAACAGTTTAGCCTATGTGTTAAAATTTTCCTACTATTATTTTAGTTACTGCCAATTTATTATGGAATATGATTTATAATATTTTAAATTTTTATACATTTTGAATATTATCAAATACAATTTAATATGCCAATTGCTAAAGTGATGATTATTTTGAACGTTTTGAATTTCTCTAGTAGAATTATTGATGAGTTACTTCGTAGGTAGAATTATTTTTATGCAACAAGTAATCCGAAGATTTTATGTTTTAAAGAATGATTTAATGACTGTTAAATAATAGTATTTTAAATAACATTTAATTTCAATAATTGATTTTAAATTCTAAAATCCCCAAAAATAGTTTTGGAAAGTACCCATCAACTATACACATTTCATTGTGTAAAAGTTACTCTGGGTAGCAACAAGACTAATACTGAAACTCTCTAAATGAATTAAACATTATCTAAGCGTAATATCTATGGTAATCCTTACATCAGGGTAGAAAATAGAAGAGAAAGTTTCTTCAAAACGGTTACGAACTCGATAAAATTATTCTTCTTACGCCATTTATCAGTCTAGATTTAATATTTATTATCGCATTGTCAACTCAAAAGTGACAGTTATCTTTTCAGTAAACCCATACTTTTCTACTGATAATTTCATGATTTTCATGCGCTATTCTCCACATACTTGATAATATATATTGACGTTATTCATTTCCGTTAACATAAAATAATTTTAGCTTATCTTATTTATATTTTGATCCTTTATTCCTTTTGCAAATTGAAATGATTAAATTATAATAAAAAATTTCAAACTCATACTAGTTGCATATAAGGTAAGTAAAGCAATATAAGAAATATCATAAATTACCGTCTTAAGTTTGATATCTTAATTACGCTCAAAGAATAGATTTTTACTTTTCGTACTATTAAGCATTATTTATAATTGATTAAGGAAAGGACATGATCAATTGATATTATTATAGGCGTATCCAGGTTCCAGCTGGGATTTTCGGGGTTATAATATTTTAGTCGGAGGACAAAGACACATTACCTTCCCAGCTCATATTTTTCTGTTGACGAGGGACCTCAACTTTTTTCTCAGAATGAAACTCAATGATAAGTTAGAGATTTGGGCCTTTCCGAAGATGCAGCCGAATTTCTAGGATCGAAGCTAAAAAACAAAAACCTACTATCCCATGAGATCTTACTTTCGTGGTAGTGGCACCGAGAGAAAGACTTAACTAAATTTTTTTTTCAAGAGAGTAATCCAGTTTTTTGTAATGATGTTCAAGGATTCATGAAGTTCTTTGAAGAACAATATAATTCATCTAAGTGGCGTCTATTCATTGATTCATTCAAAACTAGCATCAAAACAACTTTTGCCTCATAATGGAAATACATTTGCCTCTTTTCTTATGGGACACTCGGTGCATATGAAAGAAAACTACGAGGATGATTCAAAAAGTACTTGTATTTGAAGACAGATGGCATCATTAAAGTAAATTGTTGTTACCATTGGATGCTGCCATCTATTAAAAGGAGCATTTTGACATTGATTTATAAGTTAGTCATGATTTGGTAATCCTTTGTTGCCAAGTCAAAATTTGATTATTGCTGCGTGTAGTTGTTGGCGAAATTTTGCGTCGAGTTGTCACCGTCCGTGAGATCTGGATTCATCTTTATGCACTTGAAATCAAGCAAAAACCAAAACGCTGGGTTGCTTATGGTAAATCTTTTCCAGAAAAGGCAACGTTGGTCTCAATGACCTGAAAAGTTACGTCGAAGAATTGTTGAGGTGTGAAAGGCGTCATGATCACGAATACGAGTACGAGTAACTGAGATTTTGGCAGCTGTCTAGTGAGTCATGATTGCTTACTTAAAACAACTACTGTGCTAAATTGCTACTAGTGCCATCTCTTGGAATTTCTAAGGATTTATTGAGCGACCCACGTATGTTATAATGATCTGGCTATGATTCTTGAGAAAATCAAATATCAAGAGCATCAATAGGTGGATATGGAGACTTAAAAATACTAACCTTGTTGTTGGCTAAGGGCAGGAAATACAAAATATCTCTGCTTTCTATGCATGTGGGACAGTAAAACTATGGTTCCACCAAAAGAAAGTTTTATTACCATTTCATCATACTACATTAGGGCTTATGAACCAGTTTATTAAATCACCGCCAAAAGATAGGAAATGTTTCGAATATCTATGTTCAAAATTTCCAAAACTGTTTAAATTGAAGTTGAAAGAGGGAATTTAATATGATCCCTTTCAAAAAAAGAATTTATTGGCCCCGACATATGAAAATTTTTATCTTATCCCCGGTTTTGCAAACAATAGAAGGAAAGGAAGAAGAAGCGTGGAATACTTTTAAGAACGTAATGCCCAACTTTTGGGGGAATATTAAAGACCTTGCATACAAATTTAATGTGCAATGCATGCTGTCTACGTATACATTACAAGGATGCAAGATAAAATTAGTATCTTATTTCCTACACTTTCATATTCATTATTTTCCTGAAAACTTAGGAGCTTACAGGGAAGAGTAGGGTGAAGGATTTCACCAAGATGACCGTGATATCGAGAGACACATTCAAGGTAGATAGGTTATTAGTTTGAAAACTGACTATTGTTGGATGTTCAAGCCAGAGACTAAAGCTCTAAAGCGAGTTCAAAGAAGCATCAAAAAAAAAAAGGGGAGGGGGAGCTTTCACCCAAAAAAGAGTGGACAAGAAATTTTGAGTATATATAAAAAAATTATTTGATTAATTACAAGAAATAATAGTGTTAATTTCAATAAAGTATCGATCTTTTTTTTTTAAAAAAAATACTGCATGTTTTTTTTTTGAAAATCTCTCTGATTTTGCAGAAACGTTGCACATGAGCAGGGAGATGGAGACCGTATTTTGATTCAGTCCACTTTAAAGCATATAATTCAGCAAAAATATCCCATGCAGCATTTTTTTTTTTCGCAGACCGGTGTTATTTGTCTCCAAAGGCTAGTGAGGTCGAAATGAATCTTAAGGGTTTTCATAAGTTACATTTGTTACAGCAAAGAAGCCATCACTCGAGATTACGAAAATGAGGTATAATCGGGATAATCAACGACATATGAGAAAATCAACTTCACAAATTCTCAGTCATGGTAGTAAGATTTACATATTTATGAGATTAACTTGAAACTATTGGTCTTTTCATTACTGTACCGACAGAGTAATGTTTTAGCCCGTTTTGGCCCATACCGAAGAATCTCTTTTAATGCTATCCTGATATATTTTTTCACCTTACAGTTCTTCCCTATTTAAAGTTATCTTAAAAATTATTGAGAAAGTTTAAAAAAGAAAAAGAAAGGAAAATAAACTCTCCATCAAATTTCAAAGCACTGGAAAGTAAATTTGACTTTGCTAAACAAATCTACAAAAAAATTGAATGCGTTTGGCAAATTTACATTTCGTTAATAAAATCTGTTGAAACTAAATGAAATAATATGTATTACTTTTCTTACGTTAAAATGGGAACAATGATATAAGTTTCCAGAGTAAACAAATTCAAATTTTTAAAATAAGAATGATATTAATTTCAATCTATTTCTTTGATTCATGCATTTAAATACCCCAAACTAGGCCCGAAATAAATCCATTACATAGAAATTTGCTTACAAGGCCCGACCATTGTTACTTTCGAGACAAGTTACATCGGCTTTAAATCCAGTCCATTCAGGTCCAGGGACGCCTTAAGGCATGGGACAACTGGGCCCGAACCCAGGGCCTCACCTTTGAAGGGAGGGGGGCTTATCTCGTTCTCTACTCGGCCTCAATAAGATCATGATCAGAATAATTTTAGTCGTCAGATGTTATTCCCAGACATGACTGGTTGAAGACAGTTTTTTCTATATAAAATATTTCTATTTACAATGTTTGCTGAGAATCAGAGAAAATTTTAGTTTTATTTCTAAAGCGAGATATGTCCAATTTATATTTATAAAAATGCTGCTATGGGAAGGACAGTCACAGGCATAATAGATACTCCTTCCAGCAACCTCTTATTTATTTGCACACTTCAGTTAAGGATCGCTCATGAATGGACAAGAGATACATTTACGCCCCCAACAGAAGTGACAACACATTCTCTATTTTATGACAGGCATCAGGGCTAACAAAAAGAGGGTTGAAATGACCTTGAAGGAAATCACACTTTTTTGAAGAAACGAGTGACCTATAGTTCTGAATTGGCAATTCCTTCCTTTAAATTTAATTTCTTTGAAATAGCAACAGATAATAACGTTTTTATTTTATAACTGTTTTTCTTTTAGATTTAAGATAATATACAAATATTTATATCGCATTAAAAAAGTAAAATAATATGTAATTGTATTTGCCTTTTTTTATAATGAGATTCTTAAAAATAATATCCAGTTTTAAAAAATTCTGTTCTTTTTTGTAAATTTTGGCTCTCTCCTTCTGAACAACATGAAATAATCTCTTAATTGTTTATAAAATTATATATAAATATTTCAATAGACTTTTTAGAATATTTATACATTGATTAATATGCATAAGCGCGCGCTTCCTTCATTTTAAATGCACTATGATCTTCCAAAAGAATTTTCGATGTGCATTGTAAATATTTTTATGTGTATGCAGAGAAATATTTTTATTTGCTTCTAATGTGGAAAGCGTTGTTTTATTTATTTAAAAATTCAAATGACTGTCCTTTTTATTATTATTGAAATCCAAATAAAAACGAACATGTATAAAACGAATATATTACATTACTACAGATTGTAATAATATAATATAAATGTAGAAAAACATTCATATAACAGGAATCTTAGAGTACGATTTGATAATTAGATAAATAAATCCCTGTACAATAATTTAATGTCTTAAGAGTAAACATCAAAAAGGAAGAAATTCTTTTCCTACATAGTACAAAATAAGAGATTTTTAGTTTATATAAGACCCTCACTAGAAATGTTCTATTTCCGTGTGTATGTTTAATCAGATTTTTTTGCAGAAAATTGAAATTTATTAAAAATATTTTAATTTTATACACTTTTTTATTGATAAACTAGTGAGCGAGTTTTCTCCTTTGTTTCTTGAACAGAAAAAAAGAGAGAGAAAGCGAAATGCTGCTCATAGTTACGTGCATATAACGTGAGATATGGTATAATGATTTTTAGAACTATTTATTTATTTCTTTTTAATAGCAAAATAACAATTCTTTTTCGAATAATTCGTCCCTCAAATGTATTATTTAAAAAAAAAAGTTCTTAGTTATTTTTAGGATATTAATAAAAGGGGAGTCATCATTTACTAAATTATTCATAATTTTTCTGATTATCATTTTATACTGGTTTAAAAGTGGATTCTAAGCTATAACTGGTCATTTATTTTTTAATAATTGATCATTTTATTTGAAAACTTCACTCATGCTGAAAATGGGTACTCCAGTTAGTATTGATATAAAACCTTTAAGGCTCCCGTCTAGCACACCAAGAAATCCCAAGCGTAATGTTAACCCTATGGAGTTTCGTACTTTTCTATTTACATCTAGGGTGCTTTTAATTGCATGGAATGAAATGCATTCGAAAGAGCAAATAAAAATAAATGTTTCTCTGGTTTTTGATTTTTTTTTAAGAAAAATTTGCGAGTTTTTTTTTAAATATTTAAATATAATCATGAGTCTGGATTGCTTAATTAATGATGAATTATAAGCAGCAGATACTGGAATTTCTGCAAAAAATTAAAAATTAAAATGAATAAATTAGAAATTACTTTTTTAACTATCCTTTGGAATGACATTTTGACACTTATTGATAAAATAAATTTATTTCTCCAGAATAAAAATATGGATTTATCGAAAGGTGTAAAATTATTAAAATCGATAATGATGTATATAAAAACCAAAAGAGACTCTTTTGACTATGATGAGTCGAAAGTCAAGAAAGTGTCCTTAATAAAGGAGAATCAAAGTGTTCACAAGTGTGTAAGACGACGCAGTGTTAGGGTAACTTTCCTTGAAGGAAATAGAGACACCGACACAACGTTTGAAAATAGCCACAGGCAGAAATTTAAAATAGAAACATTCATACCAATAATAGACTCCTTAATTTGCAATTTACAAATGCTATTTTTTCATTAGTAAAAAAATACGAGGAGCTGTTTGAAATGTTTGGATTTTTTTTAAAAATATTTCTAATTTGGATGAGACAAAAATTAAAATAGCATGCGAGAAAATATCAAAATTTTACGATAAAGACACTAATGGAGAGGATCTGAACTTAGAATGTCAACATTTCAAGTCGTATGTGATCAATGATGGCGAAAAGCTGAAGAAAAAGAAAAGAGAAGAAATGGAAAAAAAAAAGATTAATAAAAAAAATATATAATTCTTCAAATACAGATGAAGATGAAGAACAGTTGTTGGATGAGGAGACTGGAATTGGGATCAACACACTCTCTACATACATGTATAACGAAAGACTATTCACAGTGTTCCCCAATATTGAAACAATAATGAGAATTTTAATATAAATGATGATTAATAATAATGAGAATTTTAATATAAATGATGATTAATAATAATGAGAATTTTAATATCAATGCGAGTGGTGACCATTCGTTTTCCAAACTCAAACTGGTCAAAAATGAATTCAGAAATCGTACGACTCAATCACGTTTGTGATGAGTATTGATAACGAAATATTATTAACAATTGATTTTGGAGACCTAATTAATGATTTTTCGAATTTAAAATGAAGGAAACGAATATTCACATAACACCTCATTTTACTATGGATTGCTTTTATTGATTTGCATATGTAATTATATACACCAAAATTACACTAAAGGGTCTCAGGCGGGGGCTATTTTTTCATTAGGGCCCAGGGCCTCAAGAAGTCTTAAGACGTCCCTTTTCAGGTCGCCCATTAACTGGACTGTTCAAGTTGTTTCTACTTTCTATTAATGAATTTGAAGGAAGAATTGTTTACGGCACCTGGAATATATGTTCAAATTCTTCGCTGTGTTGCTTGCCACGACTTTTTTTTATTCTTAGACGAGAGTAGAGAAGTGAGGACGTATTTACGATCGTTCAGTGGAATAAATAATTAATTTGCTTCTCGAAAACATATTTTATGCAAGTTTTAAGAATTTTATTTTCTGTGTTTCATAAGAGCCATCGGTATTCATATGCAATACAGTGTCGTCATCCAAAATGATGCCTATCTAGATATTGGATCCACCATGTTTAAATCAAAGTGATTGGATCTATTGATGCTATTAGAACTATAGTATTCTCTTCATCCTCTTTAAACTGTTATACATCTAGAACCTCTTTCTAAATAAAACGGAGACTTTCTAGAAAAAGATGATAATGAAGAATTGATTTTAGCTGTTTAGCATACTAGACTTCTTCTACTTTTATTTGTTTTGACAGCTGCATTAAAAGTGTTAAATTATTTTATAATTATTAAAAAATAATTATTTTGCTATATATCTGTGATTATATTTTTGTTGAATAATTAAAGCATAATTGTGAATAATTACAGAGATGATACGTTCCCAACTTTTTTTTATCCTACCATTCCCTCTCGAAAAAAAAAAAAAAAAAAAAAAAAAATTACTCACTACCCTTTTTTCAGGAGGGGAAACACCTACTCCTGTTCTTCAAATCAATAACTTTGGAGGGAGTTTTCAGATTTTCAATAAATATTAAAATATACTTCCAAAAATCAGGAAAGAAAGATTGAAAAGAAAAGAAAGTAATGACGAAATGGAAAGGAAAGTAATGACATTCTCTTTCCTTCACTCTTTCTAATGTATTTTGTCTCCTGAAACTAAAAGCAATAATCTAATTAAGAAGAAAACTAGGAAATTCAATACTATTGACGTTACTCATCGAAATTCGTGAAGGCGCGACGACGGGAGTCTTAATTTTGTCGTGACATATTCATGTTTGTAAATGAATGCTTTGTTGATCGATCCAGAGCATTCGCACATACATTATGGTGTTCCGTGTGTTGCATTGTGCACTCTGAGACTTTTTTATTACTAGTCATAAAGGTAATGGGAATAAACTTAATACCTACTTTTAAGGTGGACTGATATTGCTGTAAAGGCATTTAGAGCTATTAGTTGAAACACGTGTTTTATTATTTTTACCAAGTTTCTCAGCATATTTTTGCATGCATTACCCCAAGGGTATGTTCTTAATGCTTTCTCAATTAGCCATGAGTCCAAAGTGCCCTATGGACGAGTTCGACTTTATAAACAACAACAATGAACCGAAACCGCGGGCAAACCTTCCAGTCTTCCGGTCGAATGTTGATCAATGGGAAATCAACGAAATTTAACTAAGTTTTTCGTATCTTTCACTCAAATTTTTGAAACTTTTTTTCAACTCTACGAATAAAAGGTGTCGCATAGATCTCAAATACCAAGACTTTTACATATTTTGCATTATATTTATGCTAAAATACTTTATATTTTTTGGGAAAGGTTAACATAATTGCTTGCTTTATCGCGATTTTTGGCGACCGATACAATATTTATGTGGAACAGTCTTGCTTGGTATCGTATTTGCTTTGATGTGTCATATTTGATTTTTTCTTGTAATGTGTTGAATTAGGAATATAATTAATGTATTATTAATACAGTATTAGTATACATTTTATTTCTTATTTATTCTTCTTTACCATAGGAAAAGTGCTTTCAGAAAAGGCTTTATATTTTTGTTTATTGTTAATTAAGAATAACTAATGTATTTACATGCTGAATTGATTGTACATATCAAGTATTCAAAATAAAATGCTTTTTATTAACTTTCACGCTAATTCATGAACAATTGTCGAATTGTTTGACATTTCAAATCCAAAATTCTTGTATGTCAGTAAAATTATTCATGCATACTTTGAAAATATTTTTTATTTTATGTATTTAGTTAATTTTGTGTTGTATTAAATTTATTAGTTGACTTATTTGCCAAATTATGTGTACATATCGAATCTAAATTCTTTTCTTGTATTTAAAAAAAAGAAGACAAATATTTAAAAAAATTCTTATATACAATATATTGTTAATTTTATGATAATTTAAGTTTAACCAATTACTGTGTTTAATTACCGAATAATTTATAATTTATTGAAATTCAACTAGTATATTAAATCCATAATGTCATGTATTATATTTCATAAATCATAATATGTTCCAAAAAAACCACCAGTAGTGTGCTTTTGTTAATTTCCTGATTTATATAATTAGTAGATCTTCATATCAAGCAAATATTATATGGAGTTGGACACAATATCAAAGGCTAAGTATGAAGAAAAATTTATGTATCATGGGAACAAATTTCCTGATCTATTTGATCAGATAGACCTTGTATTTTCTTATAATTAAAAGTTATATCCTCCAACCCAGTTAGGAGACATTTATATCTACCTAGTAGAAAGAGAATGCTTGTACACTAGAGAGAAGTTTGTTCTCATGTTTCAGCATTGTTTGTTGTAGAGATATCAAATAAGGAGGAGAACCCTGTACCAACATCTGTGCCTTGTCTGTGGAATAAAACTAGCAAGAAAGTAAGTTTAATGAAATAATTAGAAATTAGAGATTTAGTTTTAAGTGAGCATTTCATTTTAAAAAATTCTACATAATTTTTTATTATGAAATACTTAAGAAATATGTGAATTTATTATAACCAACTCAATGTAAAGAAATTTCTTCTTCAGATGTAAACTTCTGTCAAAAAAAAAAAAAAATGTTTTCCATGTATTTATCATCATTTGTGTGTAGAAAATTGCAATTTTTATCACTTTGTTAGAAATATTACAAAAAGATTAAAAAATAAGCCATTTAAAGTGTTCTATGTAATGTGTGTAGATGTTGAATATTTCTCAGATCATAAAACAAATTAATTTATTGTAATACCAGGTTGACCCAATATCAATTGCTTTCATGAATTTTTGTCGGAAAAGAAAATGCCTGAAAAAAACATTTAAAAAAATCAGTTTTGCCATCTGAAGAGCATATGCAACTTTTATAGCAGTATTAAGGTAAATATATAAAAATGATCATTTAAATCAAAATTAATTTGCATTTAAAATTTATAAAAGCTGATATATTTCCTTGGAATTATTTTTTTGAATCAGATCATGTAATAAATATTGGAGTTATTATCACTCATGACATGATTGCTTAAATGATTAGATGTTTAAAAGTTATGATTTTGGCATTGGCAAGAGTATTTTCAGAAAAACACTGCATATTTTGAATAAAAGGCTTATTTGAATTTTAAAAATTTTTGCTGAAGTCACACACACACGTATATATAATGTTTCAGAAATATCAGCCTGATGCAGCATAACTGGAAGTACTAACAGATGATGAAGAAACATCATCTCTTCATGCCTGCCTGCGACCTCGTTGGGAACCAGTGATGTAGACAAAAACAATAAAAATGTTTTTTTTTTCTATCAAGATTAAATCACATTATTTGATTAATAATGGGAGTCAATATAAGTCACAAACGAAAAAACATTGATTATTCTCGGGTCCAAAGTTTGAATTTTGAATTAATGTCGTATTAAATGAACATGATGGCTATTCGTGATAAGTCTCGTTACCAAACTCAAATGTCAAAAATGATTCTTGAGCTGGTACCTCTTCCAGGGGAGTCTTTACTTAGAGGAGTTGGAGACTTTTACATACGATGGATCCATTGTGGAATCAGGGCTCAAACCTGATAATGTAGCTCACCTGGAATATAGTAGGTTATGTGTTCATGACCACTCATCTACTGTGAGGAAATTTTGAGGTTGCATTAACCTGATAAATAGAGTGGCGGATTTATGTGAAAGAGGTGATCTTATCGCCGATTTCATAGTTAAAAATATGACAATATCTCGATGGGGGTTCTATGAAATATATCGTGCCCACAAAGTCCTTGTAGAGCCGGATGGGATATACGATGAAAGCTTGATCCATTCAAATACATACTTCTCAAAGATATTCTTGGAGTGTACAAAAAGTCATGAACTCTTTTTACATCACTTTTTGTAACCACAATGGATGAACTTTTGTGGCATATTTATGGATGTGTTGAAAATAAAAATTTATTGTTACTTTATGAAAATAATAATTTATAAAATGTTCACAGTAAACATTTGCCAAGAGGACTTATATATTCTCCCAACAATCAGATAAAGACAAGGGCCAGTTCGGTGGACTTTTTACTCAGTGTCATATTGAAACCTTGATTTTTTTTCTTAAAAAAAATTAAAACAAGCATATTAAAACGTGCTTAATGTACAAATGAATTAAAAAAACATAAAAGAAAAGGGAGAAAAAAGAGGATAAGAAAGTGAATGAATTATTTATAATGAGGATGAAATATTTAATAGATTAATTTTTTTTTTTTTTTTTTACAAATCCTATCGTAAGATAAGATTATATAAAAAAAAAATTATATAATTTTTTTAGCCCCTCAGTACCTCCGATAGACTATGTCTAATCTTCAGCAAAAGGAGAGCATTATTTTATAGGATTATTTTAAAAAATTTTTTTATTATTATTGTAATATTATAATAACTAAAATAGTAATAAATAAAATATTATTTAAACTTTTTTTAATGATGTGAAAGCTGAAGAAGGAAGGGAAAAGTAAAAATGGCTCTTGTTTGGCTGGGTGTACAGCAGTGGACGGCAAACTAGTTCAATAGAGGAGATGTAGGGATGACGACAGGGTATTAAACAGCTGATGAAAAGCTGAATAGATGATGATGATGTAGGTCTTGGAGTGAGATGGTTGACTTAGAAAGAGGCCATTGAAGGAGTGATAAAGGAATTAATTAAAAGGTCTGAGTTAGAATGCAAAGTGTTATGGGGGAATTGGATGGAAATAATTATTGCAAGATTGGTAGAGTAGGGCATGGGTTCCATTATTGTGAACAAAAATTAGCTGGACTCTTATTAGAGGGTTACTATGATATGTTAGTTTATTATAGAATCTTCTAGAGAGATAGTTGATGTGTTTAATAATAGGAGGGATATTGAGATCCTTGTGTATGACAAAATTTCTCACATACCAAGGTGAGAGTAATCATGCGGAGGATTTTATTTGGAAGGACCTGTATTTCTTAAATGTGGGAAGGTGCGGCATGGCCCCAAGTAGGGGAAGCATAAAGAAGGATAGGGTGGATTACTTGTTTATAGAGAACTTTGTTAGCAAGAGTTAGTACCGAATTGCTGCCCATTAAAGGTATACAGTTATGGATTTTGGACCAGCATTTGTCAATTATTGATTAGATATGAAGTTTGAAGTTGAGTTTGGAGTCCAGGATAACTCCTAAATATTTGACCTAAGAGTCCCAAGAGATTTGATCATTAAAAAATTTGAGTTTTTTTATTAAGAGGGGGGGGGGGCGAGACCTTTTCTAAAAAAGACAGCTTTAGTTTTATAAGTGTTTGCAGCAATCCTCCAGAGTGTCATCCAATCCTCTATTTGTTTCAGATGATTTTGTAACTTAACTATTACGTTAATTGGACTATTTCCTTGGGTGAGAATTGCTGCTTCATCTGCGAATAAACAGAGGCTACTGTGAGGATTCTGAGGGAAGTCATAGGTAAACAAATTGTAGCAATTTGGAGAAATTACAGATCCTTAAGTTTGACCGGCTTTTATATAGCATATTGAAGAGAGAGTATTATTAAGCCTAACTTGGAATGTTCTATCTTTAAGGTAGTTATTTAAGATAACTATTATGTAGGGGGGGATTTTAATTTGATTAGTTTGAAGATTAATCCATCGGGCCAGAGGCGGTCGAAAACTTTTTGTATGTCGAGGAAGATACCCCAGATACTTATTTGGCATTAAATCCTTCAGTAATGGCATTCACAACCCGTAGCAGTTGATGGATAGTGTTGTGATCAGTATGGAAGCCGAATTGTGAATTTGGAAGAATATTATTAGTGGAAACATGAGTCAGTATTCTGATTAGCAGGATTCTTTCAAAAAATTTTGAAATAGAATTTGGTAGACTGATAGATTGATAGTTGGATGGAATGGAATGGTTTTGGCCGGGTTTTGGGAAGAGAATAATAGTTACAGGTTTCCATTTTTGTGAAAAATGCGCATACTTGAGACATTTGTTAAAAAATTTTGTGAGATGAGTAAGTGCGTTGGGAGGAAAGAATTTTAAGATCTGATTGTGAACGCCACCCTCACCTTGGGCTTTCTTTTTGTATAACTTTTTAATTATAGTAGCTATTTCAGAGGGGGGGGGGGGGAAATTGAAATGGGCTTCAAGATAATTTTGAACTATTGATTCTGTTTTTTCAATATGATCATCATCATATGGAGTTGGATTTTCCTGAAACGAGATGCAAGAAAAAACTTGCATGAAAAAGTTCTTATGAGAGTTGATGGGAATAGATTGCAGTTGGCTCACAACATGCGTAACTTGGTCGAGCTGGCTGCTGTCGAACTGTACCGGTCGAAAGGGTCAGGATTACCGTCGAAGGTGAAATTCCAGATAAGAGCAGCAGAAACAACCACACTGTTTGGAGTTGGGGGAGAATGAAAGGGGGAAGTCATTAATTATATATTAAAGTATTAATTATATATTACTTATATATTAAAGTTATTAATGCTCCTTATTGTTTGAACACTACAATAGAAATAAGAATTTAAATTCATTCACACTAGATCCTATCTATTGAGTAGCATATTGACAATTTAAATTGCTAAAATATTTTTATGTAAATTTTATATCGATATATATTTTATGAAACCTTTGTTTACAAAATCCAGCCTTTCCTTCCTGGAACAAATTGGGTTCGTAAATGCGCGCGCGTAATCTGAGTTGCATTTAAATTTGTCTGAAAGCATTTTTTCGTGAATATTGTACAGTTTCTAATACTTTGTTTCTTATAACAAAAACAAGTGAAGAACGAATTGAATATAATCATGATTTTTGCGTTAAGTCTTCTTCACCAGTACAATAAGAGTCAAATAAAATGAAGTTTGAATACGGTTATCACGGTATACATTATTTATAACAATGTCTTATAATAAATTTTTAATTGGTTAACTAGGGGTAAGTGTTAAAATCACAACCCAGCTATGTAACTGTAAAAACAACAACCAGGAATTCATTCACATCTAATTAATATGACCTCTTACGTTGTTATAAAGAAACACTTGGAAAAAGTTCGACGAAATAGAATAAAGCAAAAAATTTATCGTTTTCCTTCAACTTCTGCTTTTTCAATAGAAGATACTGAATTTAAAAAACTATTTCGACTTTGCAAAACATGCACAAAAAATTTATATCAAAAGATAGCACCAGAATTGAATCCAAAAGTAAAAATACGAACTGTAATCCCTGGTGAAATAAAGGTAAATAACTTTTATATGGTGAAAAATACAATGTAAATGTTTTAATATTATGTTAGTGAATATGTCTATATTGGACATAGTTGATAAAAATACAAAATATTACCAAAGTTATTTAATTTGATATTTCTATTTTCTGAATATTTAAGAAATAATTGCTTACCAAATTTTTTATGATTTAAAATATGCGCACATAAGTTAAATAAGTTGAAAAAAAAAATAGAAATATGTATTTTGATTTTGCGTAATTCTTAATTTGTAATTCAGTATAAAATATGTTTACTCAACCATATTTTTCAAATTTCAATTAAATTCAAAAATAGGTTGTCCCTAAGGCGATTTTTAGAGATCATTGGCAACTTTTGGGTGTGATAATTATTTATCACAAATCCTTGAAAAAGAATGAATTCTATTGTAGTAATTCAAAAAATATTTCTACTAAGTTTTCATTATTTTATTTATATAGATTTAGCAGTCCCCTTGTATATATAATACAGCATTAAAATGGCGGCACAGTTTTGCTGTGATTTGAAAAATAAAGCATTGCATCATCAAAGTTTCTGTGTTCAGGAAATCTTTGTTCAAAAAGGATTTCTCTGATTCTTTTAGGGAGTATATCAAAGCTAGTATTTCTTTAAATGATATTTTTATATCAATGTTATATGTGTAATGATTTCCTAACTGAATTGTGCGATAAGAACTGGGACTCATTTTAGTTCTAAGCCATCTCAGGTGTTTTCATGAGCCCTCTTCTATTATTAAATATGTGTATAAGGGAAATCAAATCAAAGCAAAAGCAACAATTTGATGGCATAATATCATGCCGTATGATGAGAGCAGAATCAACCAATCAACTTACTGATTCCAATTGCATGATCTTTTGGTACTTTCTAAAACATTAAGATAAAAAAAAAAAAATGAATGATTGGAAGGCTTAGTTTGAAGGGGAAAATTCATTATATTCTCTTGCACTGCATGTTTGATTTCTGCATTACTCTATGCTTATTTTTCATGATGCTTGTTTCTTTGTCAATGTACAGATACTTATCCATGTAAAAACCCATGAATTTAAATAAATAATAAAAATTAGAAAAAGAAGCCTGAAGCTTCATCTCGAGAAACTGTGATCATGAATGTTCTTAAAAATTGAATGCTAAATTTAAATGCCTAGGACATTCTATAATATTATATATATGTGTGTGTATGCTTAAGATTTATATTCAGAATTTTAAGTGTGATTAATTTTAAATTCACTTTGTTCATTAAGCAGGAAATTAAGATGGCATATTTATGCATTGTACATTCAAAAAGCTCTAGGCTTTATTGAAATATTTGGAATTACATTTTTAATTGAAGAAATTTGCTTTGATAGAAAGACAAAATTTAAATGGGTACTTCATGAAGTCTTAACTCCATGTAACAAAATATATCCTAGATGTAAATAAGCTGTTAAAATGTATTTTTCTTTTACTTTTTTTTAAGAAAAGTGATAGAATTTAAAATTTTATTGAAAAAATAAATAAAAAGAGATTGTGGGGAGACATAAATTAAAAAGCAAACTTTCTTGTTATGGAGTGATGGTAAAGAAACCATTTTGTGCATTAATGGGAAATCTTTTAATCAAATATATTTTTTCTTTTTTGCAAAATTGTATCAATTTCTTGTCAGCTTTTAAAATTTAAACATCGTTTTGTGTTTTAGTTCTTGTTTATTATTGTATGAATTTGCAGTGACAATCTTCAACGATAATATCAGAAGTTAAAATGCCTTATTAATTAGCTTGAATGGGATGTCTCTTTTAGCATAGTTGGTTAGGGTTCAGCAAAAATTGACTCATCAACTTTTTCCTTTAGACCCACTCAAAATACTGTTGGCACTCCAAGGTTTACTCTCTCCCCCTCCATAGGATCGAAAAATAACTTAATGCTGAAAATTAATATTATACATATTTTTTTTTTTTTTACTAGAATCTAATGATCATGTTTAGCAGAACTTTTCATGATTTTTTTTTACTTCTGTGACATAAGTTATTTCTTTATTTGAAATATTGTTTGAATTGATTTCAATAAAAGATTGTAATATTTTGTACTTGTAGATATTATGTGCATTACGACATTTTGCCACTGGATCACTACAAAAACAAACAGCTCAAGATTTGAATTTTAATTTAAGTCAACCTTCTGTAAGTCGATGTGTAGTTACTGTAAGCAAAGCAATCTGCAAATATTTCATGGATACAATCACATTTCCTGATGTCAGCTGTTTGAAAAATGCCTTTAGTGACATAGGAGGATTTCCAGGAGTCATTGGTATTGTTGGTTGCACACATATTGAAATTACTGCACCACCTGAAAACTCTAACTCTCCACCAAATGCATATCTTAATCAAAATAAACGCACATCATTAAATGTTTTATTTGTAAGTAAACCTTTGATTTTGTTTTATTAATAGAATGTACAGTGCTACTGATTTCTCAATAAACAGCCATTATTACAAGCATACGGATATTAATGACTTAATAATTGCTGAAAGTCATCAAAAAATTGATCTGAAAACAATATTATATATAAATAATTTGTATCTTAACAACAATAGTCACAGATTAAATTACCTGTTATGTTTAACATTATTAATCATCCAAAAACATAAGACAAAATTAACTGTATGCTTTTTATGTTTATGATGTATGCTTTTCATGTTGATTTTCAAATTAAAAAAATGCATTTTTAAAATTACTTTAGTAATGCAAAAAATTCTTAAAAATCCTAAAAGAAGATTTATGCATATATATTTAAAATTGTTGCAGAAATACGTTTTTTTATCATATTTTGTATCAACTTTTGATGTACATGTGACAGTAGCCAACCATTGTGTGCATTCATCATGCATTCTCTAGGTACATGTAGATTTACATGCTTTTTGTCATTCATTTATAAGTGTGTGTTTTCCGAAGTAATTTTGTTGGGTAATTTATCAGATTGTAAGGGATTTAAGTAGTTGTTGAAGGGGAGGTGAGTGAGTAATTGTAAATGTTATTAGCACTAGAGCCAAGCAGATGTGGCTATGCTGCGCCAAACAAGATTTAACTGTGGTCGAGACGTGAAAAAATCGAAAAGACAAAAATTGGTTGACAAGAAGGAGGGTCGAAAATAGAGAATGATTGCTAGGGTATCCTAGGAGGTTGAAGGGGGGGAGGGACATTAGATTTTTCCAAAAATGTTGTTTTTTTTTTTTCCTGTAATAGATAATATGAAAATTTGCATTCTGTAAAGTTGTACTTCTGAAATGACACTATTTTATGGAAATGTCATATCACACATGACAACAAAGTGCTAGAAGACAAAAATTGGTTTCAATACAGTATATTCTCTTCAGCAGTTGTTTGCTTTATTTGTGTTTTGGATAAAGATATATCAAAAAATATTTTCCTTTTTCTGACAGAACAATAACTATGAGTTATAAAAACAGCAAAAAAAACCCACCTTTTTATATGGGTGAAGAGTTCAGAAAATTGAAAGTATGCGAAGAAAGATGAAAAACTTTAAAATATATACAACTAAGAAATAAATTACGTAGTAAATAATATTTTCTTTAATCCTATGAAGAGTCAAGAATAATTTTTTTCAATTTGTATTGAAGAATAACAAATTGTCAAAATCTGTGGTTTGGATACTACACATTGTTGTATTTTAAGTAATCCTGTAGAATCAAATAGGACAGTATTATGTGTTTAATGCTTCATTAAAACATATTTGTAATGGTCTCAATGTTTTGCCTGTTATGAAAAGCACTATTTTACAAGCAATAATGACATTACATGATTAATATATTGAAAAAAAAAAGATATTCTAAAGATTCCCTTGCTTACTAATCTTAATAAATATGAATAATTCTCGAAAACCTTTTTTTTATTAACTTATTATTTAAATTCACTAGATTACATAATTTTCCTTTTAAAATGTAGACATTTGTCTTCATAAACAAACAATATGTAATAATGATTTATTTTTAATATAAAAGTTGCGTAATTGAATGTTGAAGTATGATAAATATATATATGTATTGTACTTAAGTGCACTAATACCTCGTTAAGTAGTATTAATTGGGAATTGGTTTGGAGTATCAAAAATACGGGTGTACTGCCATTATTTAAGACTGTGAATAATAGCAGTACACTGAAAGCTGTTTTATTATAATTGCCATTTATAGACACCCTATACCATTTGTTTCTAGTAAAAAGAAATGTATCTCGGGTTTTGTTGACTTTGAACAGAATATTTGTAAAGTAATACACATAAACGTTATGGAAATTTGCAGATTGTTTCTCAAATGAAAAAAAAAAAAAATTTCATGCAGACCACTCTGTGTGAAAGTTGTGTGATTTAATGAGGATCTGCTGCATTATACAATTTTATATTTCTTTTGAAAATTGAACAGTCTTGTTAAAATTTTCAAAAGTAATCATGAACTCTTATCATGATAAAAATCTTATTATTATATATTACCTTCCAAACACATTTCTTTTTTGACAATAAATGTATTTTATTATTTCAATGATATGTGAATGCAGCTGTTTTGTCCTATTAATTTATGTATTATAATCTTTCTCATACTGCTATAAATAAAATAAACTTGGATTTTATTAAATATTTTTGAAAAAAATTCTTATTTTGTTTTAGTAAGTATATATTTATGATGAATGTGACTATTTGCGTTAATGCGAAATTTACTAAGTATATATTTGTTATGAAAATGATCTATATACAAATATATCTATGTCTGAATTCATATATTAAAAGTATAGTTAGTATGAACAAAAAGCATATTTAAAATCAATTTTTGTTAAAATATGAAGCATTTACACTTGTCAAATGTACCTGTTATTCTTTAAACTCTATTTTTTCAGTTAACTTTAGTATCACGCAAAAAAGATAAAATGGTTGTAATGGAGTAAATTATTAAGTAAAATATTTTTAACAAATTTCATTTGTTATAAAATTACTTTCTAATGAAAATTTAAACAACCTTTAAAAGCATCTTATTAATGATATTCCTTTTTCTTTTGTACAATGAACATTTTAGATATGTGATGCCAAGATGAAAATTATTTATGTAAATGGAAAATTTCCGGGTGCTAGTATGGATTGGTTTGTATGGAGGCACTCGAAATTATATCATATTTTAGAAGAAAAATTATCGAAAGATAAAGATTCTTGGCTTATAGGTACATTGCGATTTTCAAATTTGATTTAAAATTCTACTGTTTCAGGCTTTTGATAATAATTATGTCAATTATATGTTAGAAAGTAATATTTTTAAAAAGCAATTATATATAAAGAGATTCAATCTCATAAGGAAAACACAAGATATTTTTAAATCAAATATTAAATTTATAAAATTTTCTAATTATTGATAATTTGTAATTTTTTAAAAAAATAAGTATCAGATGATTTGGTTTACAACAATGATACTGATATATTATAAATGTATGTTTTGGAATTATGATTCCCCTACATATTGTTGTAAAGTTGGAAGTATGATGTTTTTGAATAACTGTCACGATGACTACGTAGAGATATTCGTTTAATTTTTTTGTGTGTGATACGGCTAAATACATAAAAAAAAAAAAAAAAAATTATTATGTAGAAAATTTAATTTTAATGCTTTGATTCTAAATTTTATGCAATTTTTAATTTAAAAAATGATTTGCAGATAGTAAAAATTGTAATATATATGTACTTTCTGTGAAGAAGGGAGAAAGGAAGAGGTAATACTTCTTTTATTTTTATCCTGTTTTTTCTTATTATTCCAAAATAATATAGTCTAAATTATCAACCATTTTTATTTATATATAAGAAAATTATAACAGACAAATTTGCTTAGATCTGTAGCTTTAAAATAAGTTTTTTATTTGTTAAATATAATTTTTCTTTATTTGTTATTTTTTAAATTACATCAACAGAGAATATATATTACTTAGTTTAATTACCTACATTCCTTGTTCATTCCACTTTTAATGTGAATTTTTTTTATCTTTATATTCTAAAAAATATTTTTACGAGCTATCAAGAGAGAGCTTATTAATTTCCTAATTTTAATTTTTTTAAAGCAAACAACTTCCAATCTCAGCCCTGGTTGCTTACTCCCTTCAGAAAAGCCCATACACTTGAAGAAAAAACCTATAATCTTAGTCATGAAAGGACATGGAAAACTTGGGAAAAGTGCATCTATCTTCTGAAATCAAAATTTCAGTGTCTGCGTCATAAACTGCACTACAGTCCTGAAACTGCTGAATGCATCATATATGCTTGTGTCATTCTACATAACTTATGTCTTCAAGAAGATGCTGATATTGAAGATACGATCTTAAGTGAAAATTACAGTGATTGGATCAAGGATAAATTTGTTCCTGTTGATAGTTTAACTAATACAGATGCAGAGCTCAAGAGGAACCATGTATATTGCAAGAATATTTTATGTGAAGCACACACAAAAAAAGAGTATATGTGCATCTTTCACTTTCATCTCATTTTGTGTTTTTTCGTCATAATTCAGAAAAAGATTCTTTGAATAATAGCAGTTTATATTTTAAACAAAGTACTTTTGACTTTTGTGTCAACCTAGAGCTTATAGAGTTGTTATAATTCATCTCGTGATATTATCTACATGGAAAAAAAAATAATAGAAATAAAGTGCATATTTATATTCTTCAATTAATATTATTGATTTATTTTTTGACAGCTATGTGCAATTGATATTCAATTGCTTTGAATTTATACATTTTTACAAATATAAAATTCAAATAAGAGAGAAATAGAAACTGTTTTAGATAATTAAAAACTTCTCAAAAGCTTTTATATAATGTTAGCTTTAGAAATTTTTTCCAGTGAGCTTTATTGCAATTATAAAATATCAATTTTATATGTAGTTTATATAAACTAAAACCAGCTAAATGTAAATTATTTATTTAATTACATCAATGCAAACGGAAGAATTCAATGCTTAAGAGCTTTTCTTTGCAAAAATCTATCATTTGTTTGGTGATTATAAAATTTTATCAAATTCTAAATACCTCATATAAAAACAATCCATAAGTCTTTAACTATCATAAAAATGATTTTGAAATATCTAATCACTGTAAAACTAAACATTTAATTAAACATGTAGAGCAACAAACTTAAGGGTTTTCTAAGTTTTAGAGCTTGTCCAATACAATTGTTTCATTACACATTTTTCAATGGATTAAAAACTTTTACAGCAAATGAAATCAGAGCTCAGATCCTTTCCAGGCCTCTCTTCCACCATCTTTATAATAGATGAAAAATTTCAGAAAGAAAAACAGACATCCACATCCTATTTGTATCATTAATACTATTTCAACCGTGATCATGCATTTTCCCACTTTGTTTGAATTTTTAAAAAATGCCACTAATACCCCCCCTCCCTCCTGTTATATAAATGTTACTCATTAGAAAACCATCTATATTATACTAAATATATTTCATTGTAAAAATTACAATGATAAATCACTAAATTATATTAATATTAGAAGTAACTGTGATTACCTAGAGAGCTCTTTTGTAGCTCCTAATATGATATTATATTAGACAAAAGCAAATATCTTGGAAATATTGGATTTCGTAAAGGTTATTTTTAATCTCAGTGATTTTTATTTTTCTTGATAATAAATTAATCAAAACGTTAATTTTCACTTCATGCTTTTGAGTTTCCTAGAATATTGCAAAGTCATAATGATTGCTTTTTCAGAAAAAAAATGTAAGAATTATTCACTTTTGAATTATTCAGTAACTGAAAATGTTCTTGAAAACTTTTCTTTCCTGAAAATAAAGTTCATATCAAACATTCTTTAACATTATTTTAAGCTATTCAATCTAAATATCCATACTATGGGAACTTTAATAATGCATAGCAAAAAGTTTTTCGATGTATGTGATTTTCCAAATAATTTCTTAACTTTTCAAATGCTTTTTTTTTAGAATCCTGGAAAAATCTATAATTAGTAAAAAAACAGTATTATTTTTCGTACTTTTAAGCTTATAACAATTTTATTAGTAGAGAAAGTAATTCATAAAGAATCATAAAAATTCATTAATATATATGGATAATACATCATTAGGAAATATTTACAGCTCTCCAATTTCTGGGGGTAGAAACCATTCATTAACAAAAGTGATTTATTTTGAATCATTGAGTATTAAAATGTTAGTAAATATATATATATTTTTAAAAAAAATTAGAGAACTTGGTGCCACTTCATACATAAGGCATATTTCCAATATTTAAAAAAATAGACTAATAGAATTAAAAAAATAGAATAGACTAATAGAATTAAAAAAATTGACTGCAATAAATAAAATCTGATTAATTAATCAAATGCATGGAATTAAACATTGTTCATTGAGCATAAAATTAATCAAATAATGATTAACTAATAAAGTAGATCATGGTTATGAAAAAATAAAATTCATTTTTCAGATTAAGTAATAGATTATCTTCTGAAATCATATTTCAAAAATTCTATGTTTTCAGTGGAATTTTAATTGATGCTGATGAAAGATGTCTACTTCCAGCGGTTTTAGGACATAAAATTATTTGAATTTCAGATGTCAGCTTGACAGTGCACTTCAATTTGTAACAAAATTGGTTTGTAGTGCAAATATACTGTTTCTTTTCATCAGCAGATTTAAGATATAAGTCAGAACAGAAAATTGAAAGATCTTGGTTCCATTTTAAAATACATTCAATGTTGATTGCTTCAGACTTTCCAGAAACTGATTTGCAAATTAGTTGTTCGTAAGATAAATTGTAAGTAGGATGTGCAGGCAAAACCTGAAAAGAAATAAATATGTTTGAAAATAGTTTTTTTTACAACTATTAAGAAGATATTTGAAATACAGTATGAGAACTATTAGTTCTTAATATAATTCAAATGTTTGATAAAAAAAAAAAACACTCGGCTATTTTTGAAGAGGCCATGCTACATATACTCTTTTTATTTAATAACCAAAGTTTACATTAATCATTATTACTACAGATGTTTTTTTAATGGAAAAGAAAGCCTGTCTAGTGCAATAATAAAAATTGATGAAATAATATTGTAACCAAATTTGTCTCTGTTTCAACACAATATTTTTTGTACTCTTAACCCCTGTGCAACGCAACATTTTTACTCTCACCAGCCCAGCATCGCTTCCATGCAAAGAGCTCCTATTAACATGGTGGGCCAACGTAATTGGGAAACGGAACTTTTTATTTGAATTTTTGAATGCTGCTAGATGGCGCCAAATTGCAAAGGTTTTCACATCATTTGACCTTCACATAAAGGTGTTAATTTCTGTTCTGAATTTTTTGTTTTTAAATATTGATTAATTGGAGTAAACAAACTGAGAATCACAGCTCTTTAAAAGTGTATGTAGTAGTTAAAGGGACGCCAGCAGAATTTTTAAATTGGAATTATATACAGTTTATTATTCCTTAATATCCTTTTTTTAATTTCAGATGTATAGTATTTGTAACTTTCTTTTCGTGTGTATAGTATTTGTTTTCATTTGTATATTTAAATTCTAGTATTTTGTATATTTAATTAATTTCTATTAATGTTATTGTCTTTATATTAATACATATTAAGTAGTAATATATTATTTACATATAACTTGTTAAATTGCAGTCATTCTATTAAATGCTAATTTTATAGGAATTTTTTTGCAAGGTTACGCTTAATTGCTTTAAATGCTAGGGCTGGTGGTGATGCTCCGTTTCCGATCACTCGGTCCAGGAAGTGCACTTCATTCCCAGCTTGCCGGTCCTCAAGGGGAAAAGCTTAAAACAATTTTATAAGTAAAAAAAGTTCATCTTAGAGAGTCATTAAAATTCATTAATACATATTGATAATACATCATTAGGAAATGTTTACAGTTCTCTGACTGAAACTGAACAGTGACCATATTGAATTATATATCAATGACTATACAAGAGATATTTAAAGTGATTTTTGTATGATAGATCCTAATTAAAGTGGGATTTGAGTAATTTAACAACCAGTCCACCAATAAATTAACAATCAGTTTACTTTCTTGGGAGTATTTTTAAATCTAAAAAAAAAAAGCATCCTATTTTGGAGGAAACGCCGATTATAATGTCATTTTAATCATCAGTTTGCCAAACTCAACTACACATCTTTATCTATTGCTAAACAGTGTTTGGTATTTTTGAAATGAAATTTTTCGTCATTATTTATGAATAAGAAAAACTTTATTTCACCATGTCACATAACTATATAACATTCAATTCACAGTTGTGAAAATTTAGGGTCAAACAATAAAAACAAATACAAGTCGCTATGCAAGTTCACAATATTTTCGAAGCTTTTGTTGTTTTACATCTCACTATATATAATTGTATACATTCAAAAAATTAAAACACACTTAAAACAATTTTATTTTTTACAGTTAATAAGCTAAAGTCTGCCTGTGCCTGAGAAGTCCCATCAGGCAGTACCCATCTATGTTTTTGTAGCCCTTGGGCTTGCAACACAAATCACTGGCTAGCCCAATCTGGACTCCCAGTTTTCTCAAATAAATTTGGTGCTCATTTACTGATCCTCTAAGGATGATGGGCTGAGCTAACCCATGGTCAGCTATTTAAGCTGAAACCATCAGGAATAGAACTTGGGTTGGCAGTGCTTGCAGTCAGATATGTTAACAACTACATCACTTTGGCCTTTTTTACAAATTATAATTAGGATTAATTAATTAATCAATAACCCTGTATCAAAACGATACATATTAATTTATTTTACTTCTGTCATGGAAATATTTTCTATTTGCACATTCAAAATTCTTAAAAGAATCAAATTACTTTTACATGTTATGTGCAAGAAATGCAAATAGAAAATTTGAGATACTTCAAAATTCTATAAATACTATTTATTCAACTATCTTAGTATATATAAATGTATATAATCTACTTGACATCAATCAAATGACAAGGTGAAACTATTCAATAAAACTGGATTGAGTAGTTTTCCAGAAAAAAAAACTATAAGAATATAAATACTAAAATTATTGTCAACCCTTTAAGAAAACTACTGTAATCTTGTTGCATAAAATCTGATAAAAAAAATTGTAAAGCCTCAAATAAAAAATAATTTTTTAAATTATATGAAGTATAATTTTCATTCTGTTTCACAGAAATGTTTGCTTCAAATTATTATAAGATGCTCTGTTAGAAACTAAAGTAAAAACAATGAATACATTGACAGCTTTTAAAATAATGTACAAATGAAAATAGTAACAAAGTGTTATGGATGAAATATTACAGCATTTACAAAATTTGATATTAATAAAAGCTAGTTATATCATGTTTTACATTATCTCTCAAAACACATGTTATAGTTGAAGTTTTTGAATGAAAAAACGAAATTTCATAAATAATGGCTTATGAAGGAAAAAAAAAAAAAAAAATACAAAGCTAACTTAACAGTAATATGTTAATTAACTGCTGTTGCATGCTCAATCAAAGTATTCAAAGACATTACAATATACAAAGAAATTGATCAAGAGAATTTTCATTGCAAAAAAAAAAGTAGTATTTTTTCATTTAAAACTTTAATCATTAAATTGGGTCTTAAAATGTATGGAGTATGTCATAGTATATCAATTGATAAAAGTATTTCAAACTAATATGTGAAATATATGAACATCAAGCCATTCAATTAAAAAGTTTGAAAATGTTTCGTTCTGCATAGAGGATGTAATATTTACACTTGAAATGAAAAGAAAAAGAAAAAAAAAAAAGTACTGAAATATTAATACACAATATCTGATTAGCATAATTATGTAATACTTTTATAATTGTATTTTGCATTAAATTGCCTTCAATAAATATATTTGAATTTCCAATTAAAAAAATCATGTATAATACACTAATATAATGAGTTTTAAGGCATAAATTCACAGATTAGTGACATAAAAAGTAAATTTTACCACAAACAGATGTTTAATAAACTAATTTATTAGCAAATAAATACACACCTCCAGTTCTCCAAAGAGGACAGAGAAAGATTCATCCATGGACTTTTTGCAAGTTGCAGACACTGAGATATTTTCTATGATGTGATACTGGAAATCATTTGAAGTCAACAAATAAAGTCTAACAGGAAAAGAAAAAAAATTTCAATGAAACTTTTGTACAATCAAAAGTTATCCATAAAATGTATATCCAAAATGTTATAAAATTACCTTTTAATCCAAGTTTGTTCTTCAAAAGTTTCTTGAGTTATTTTGTATCCCTCTCTCATGATGTCATCCATTGAAGCTGGATTTAAATACTTCACAAAATGATTGCTCATTTTGTAATCTTCTTCATCAGAGTCAACAAGAAGTAATTTATAAGCTTCTTTTCCAGAGAATATGTCCAAAATTAATGCAACATCAACATTCTCAATTAATGGTTTAAATGTGTAACTGACGATAACAGTATCTTCCAGCTTAAAAAAAGTTTTCAAAATCCTAAAAAATATACAAATAAAAAAAATACTAAAATAAAAAAAACCCCAGAAAATTGATCAAATTGAAGAAAATAAATGTAGATACAAAAATGAATAAAAAAACACATAATTTGTTCATATAAAAATACGATAATTTCAGTGACCAGTAATATTACAAAAAAATTACAAAACAAAACAGAATTAATCTAAAGTTTAAATTTCACTTAATGTGGATTTTAAGAATTGTAGACAAACATTCTAATCTAAAATTATATTTACATAAACAATGTAATGTTAATCAAATAATTAGATTTTTAAAAAGAATTTCTAAGCTTACTTAAATTACTGAAAATATTACTTTGTAACTATTTTATTTAGTGCATTCTTATAATAATTATCTTAATATTTTCCTTTAGAAATTTAAATGCAATTAAAAGTTCTGCTAACTTTTGATATAAAAGAAATGTAATAAATAATTAAACTGTTTGACAATTATAGCATTAAATTTTAAAATAAGTTTTATTAGATATGCATATCAAAGGGATAAAAAATTAAATGTTTACCTATAAAAATAGTGACTAAGTTAATTAAATATATAAGCAACATATCCAATTAGAATTTTCTCTCCAAAAAACAATGCAACAAAACAAGAAAAAAAAAAAAGAAATTACTTGAATTCTAAAAATCCATTTTTACTATTGATGTCTCCAGTTAAACATAAGCATCCACCACCATTAAATGCATCCTCATTACAGATTGTGGCATCATTTTCTTTTGAAGAATGGTAAATAGGCTGTGGTTGTTGAAGATTAAAATTGATCCATGGTTCATCACTAATAACCTGTAAATATCAATTTACTATGAGCTGTGACAAGTGTAATACTTTTAACAAAAATTTTACACATTTTAAACAAAAAAAGAATTATAAAATAAAAATCATTTATACACAAAATTTTTGAAAATTTAACTAAAAAAACAAAGCATTATAAAAGAAACTTTTGTCAAGAAATACTGTATTGATACAACTGCAGCAAATTTTAATGTTATTGCAAATTAGTTACAAAAGTGATAACTAATTTGCAATAATGCATTTATGTTAAAACAATTCATTTCCTTTTTTTTATATTTATTTCAAATTCCCCTTCCCCCAGGGTATTGAAACAAAATCTAAAAGAATGTACATTACACATCATTTCTACTATTATATATTTTTAAAGTATCATTAACAGCAAGCGTTAATGTTAGAAAAACGATCTTACAATCTTCATAAACAAATTTTTAAATCTTGATAACCAAACAGTAACATTAATTTTTACATTATATGAGAGTGAACAACAAAAAATTTAAAACATACTTAACTTATGTTTTTTGAGTGATCATCCCTAAATAAAATAACAGTGATATGTAAAAAAAAATGCTTTTCCTTCATTACTACAGCTCAAATATGTTCCCGAAGTCAAGTAAGTAAAAAAAATTAAGCCTTTTTTTAAAAATCTTTAAGTGGTGAAAAACATATAGTGACACCAACTTTGAGATACCAAATTCAGATTAAGAATCATAATTTCCTCTATTATTATTTTGTAATTTCATTTAAAACAAATATTTAATCTCTTTCAAGCTTCACAAAACTGTGGTATCAATTTTACATCATAAAAATGTCAGGTTTAATGAATGAAATATTTTATACAGTTATCTTGCGATCAAATAACTGCAAGAGTAAGTTAGAGTTCTAATTAATGCTTCTTTCCAAACATAGGCGATTTTTTTAAATGAAAAGCAAAACTTACTTTTTTCAACAAGAAACTTATATCTGAATAACTACAAATCCATAAGTACTTTTTAAGAGTAGCAACCAATTTTTTCGGAAAAATGGTATCTTCCCCCTCAATCTCTTCATTTGAAAAAAAAAAAAAAATAATAATAATATTATTTTGTTGTTCACATTATACTTTACAATGGAAATATAGAAAATTTTATATTCTAATATTTGAAATAATGTAATTTACTACAGTGAAAAAATATAGCTATTATGACTTAAAATTTAACAAAAACTATCTAAATTTAATTAACAAGACCTGCTTTAATGATTTCAGAATTTTAGAAGTATTTAATGAAACCATTCATCCGTTTAAAGCAGATATTTGAAAAGTAATCAAAATGCAGTGTGTATGCAGTATGCAAATGAAACTATAGTTGAAGTATTTTTTCAAAATTATATAATCATGCAACAGAACTAGCTCTTTTGAGTGTGTCATTAAAAAACATTCTTCACAACTTCAAAGCATATTACTTTTCCATTCCTAAAAGTTTTCTTTCCAAAGCCAGGACAAAAAGAAGAACAATATGGTAATCCTTCAATTGTTCTAGGAGGAATTAATTCCTGTAACATACTCCAAAACCTAAAAATAAGTAAATTTAATATATTTTTTAAATTTTTTGTCTCCCATTCTAATGATTTAAAACATATTAGAATCAAATTATATAGAACAAAATGATAATGGTGTAAAATGATGCATCTAAACTCATCCAGTCACGTAATTAAAAAATTAAATAGTTAAAATCCTAATATAGTTTAAACACAGCAATATAAATATATAGACACACAACTCAAAGAACTCTCTATATAATCCGGACTTCACCTATCTGGCATTTTTACTCAGGCAGACAAGTCATAGAAAAATTATTTTATACTTTCTACTTAATGGAAAAAGTAACTTTTCATATTCAAATACTTTCAATACAAAACAATACATTTTTTTGTACTTTGAGTTATTTCATGTGTTTGGACACCTGATTTTTGCATATTTTATTAAGTTTTATATAATACTATACAGGTTTAGTTATTTAAACAGATTATATATATTTTTATTGATTTTTCAGTAATACGGCATATTTGATAATCCTGCATTATCTTGTTCTGATATTAGCTGGATTATCAAGAATGCTGTATACAGTTTCATTGAAAATAAATCAATTAAAAATATTCTTAAACATACATTTTTGTTCATAAACACACAATCTGAAATTTTCACACATCAAAATATGAATAAATTTATTAATATTTTATGAAATATATTTTTAAAAATAAACATTACATTAAAAAAAATATGGGCTAATTTTAAATTTAAATTTACCAACAAATTGTATTTTAAATCAATTTACAATATTTTCAACAAATAATTTTTACTTGAATTGATTCTTTTTAAATTCTTTAGGTTCAAGACACTCTAAAACCCAGCCAGGAGCAAATATCCCAACAGATAAACCATAATTTAGAACTTCTTTCACCCACTAAAGAGAAAAATAAAAGAGTATAAATGTCATTCTTCCATTAACACAAAAGTTAATGAGATTACAATAAAATTTATAGTATAATTTACACAGTTATATAAGCTAGCATAAAATTTGCAAACATGAAAGTATGTTTTGAATTTTTTTTTTTTTTTTGCATATGCATGATTTTTAAAAATCTAATACAACTTAGGAAATTTTTTAAACTTATTAAAAACAAATTTAAGTTTTTAGGATTTTTCAAAAAGGGGGGAAATTTAGTATAATTAATCAAAGAATATTTAATTAATACAAATAGCTAATCGAAAAAATATAAACACTTGTTTTTTCATAGCAGCTTTAGCAAAATCTTATTAGTTATACAAATGAAAGATTATATATTATATTACAAGTGTTATTCATAACAAATTATAAGAATGAATAACAATCTATTATTACAAATAGTATTCCTCAATACAGATATCTTTATTTAAAAAAAAAATCAACAAAACATTGCGAGTTACAACATACAAATTTGGTCATTTCTTTACACACAATGAAGAGATAAACTTTTTTAAAATAAATACCATTATGACCTTGTCACTCATTGGTTTAATAGTAATTTATTTCACAAGCGATTTTTTTTTTTTACAACTACTATGAAAGGACTAATTAATTTGACTCATATTAGTTAATAACAATCTAAAAAGACCAAATATATCATAATCCAAATGATAGGAATCATGGATTGAATCAGTTACAAAACTCATGGCTTTTTTCTAATTATAAAACCAATAATATCAAAATAAGGAAGTAAGAAAAACGTTATATTATTCCAGGAAAAAACTAAATTTAAAGTAAAATTTGCTTTTTTTAAGTTTAAAAGTATTGAAATCTACATTAATTACGTAATTCAAATACATAATACTCAACAGCCCATTACATGCATAAAAATAAATCAAGAAAAATAACTGTATAGAACATGCAAAGTATTCTTATGTGGGTCAGTAGACCAACATAAATTAATAATATAAAGGCAAATTATTATTTTATTACAAGTTGTTGGGATTTATATTGAGATGCTAATAAGGATTGAAAAAGGTTAATTTTAAATATCTCTCAACTTTTTGATTCTTCTTTACAAATCTATAAATCCAAAATTTAATAATGAATATAGTAATGTCATACGAACATCTGCTGTATCAAATCCCCCTTTGTATAAGCAATCTCCTCTTCCAAACACATCAACACCCACAAATACGTCTTTTTTTCGACCAGCAGCATGAGTTAGAGTTTCAAGCATTTGTTTTTCTTTCCAATGATAGTCCAAAAATATACCATCAGCAATTAGAAAAAATAATCTAAAACAAATAGCAATTTTGGTTTAATTATACAGAAAAAAAATTTATAAGAATATAATCTTGCACATAAAATTATTCAAATAATATATACATATGTCATTAAAATTTAGTGAATCATCTATTAATTACAGGTTAAAGAACTTCAACACAAATTTGAATGAATAATAATGTTTTTGAAATTACTTTGATTTTTTTTATCAAGTACATAATATAAACAAATATTTGTACATGAGTAGTACTAATATACAAGTGTGCAAATAACATGTATCTGTTTTATTTTGATAAATTTAACATTGCATTAAAGCTATAAAATGGATTATTCATGGGAGATTTTGTAATTTTCAATCACGAGCAAGTGATAGTAAAACAATAAAAGACATGGATTAACTGCAATCTTAATCAACATTGACATGGAAAAAAACTTTTGCGTAAATCTAATGTGGAGTACATTTTGGCTTCTTGTAATGTACCTAAAATATCTTTGATGAGAGGTATAGGAAATTTATCTTTCACTAACTTCTGGTTTACTTTTTGGTAATCGATGCACATTCTCGAAATTCCATCTTTCTTTTTGACCATTACATCTGGACTGGTATATTCTGATGAGCTTGGGTGTATGATGCCTTCTCACAGCCATTTTTCTGTTTGTATGCTTCTTCTTGCTCTGTAAATTCTAATCGATGTGGTGATTGACAAACTGATTTATCATCCTTCCAAATAATTTGCATGATGAAGCCGGTGCTTGTCGTCTTATCAAGCTTGCAGCTTTCTATCATTTTCAAAAATTCTTCTTTGATTTCAGGATCTCCTATGTGATTTAGATCTACCTTTTCTGCTGATATTTGCATTAAGAATGCTTAATTTTCAAATTTAACAAATTCTACACCATTCTTCATGAAGTTGTCTGATGCTCGTTATAAAATATCTGAACCTATGACTGCTTTGAACTTCAGTTTTGTTGTAAGTACCACATGCCAAATTAGCGTAGTTTTCTCCATCCATCTGAAATTCTTGTTCGAAAGATCCTATTGCAGTGACTTGAGCTACACCCATGCTGGTTAAGAGAATTTTGTTCTTCGTTAGCTTCATTGTATAGATGATTCTTCTGCTGGTATTTTCTCGTAGTATACTGATGGTACTTCCAGTGTTGATAAGCGCAGTAATTTTCTTGATTCCAAACTTTATTTTCTTGGTGCATAGACTTTCTTGTCTGATAGTGGCATATGTTGCCATAGACTTGTTTGTTTTTCTTATGAAATTCATTGTTTCTTTCGCTGGCTTGTATTTGGCTCTTACACAGAATTGTTGAACCTTTTAAACCTGGAGTAATTCATTTAAGCATGAATAGAAACATTTGAACTTAAATATCTTCCTCTTCGATGAATTCAATTTTGGGTCCATCGATTTGAGTTCTCGTGATTTCCTTCATAACTTCGTGATTGGTGGATTGAGTTACATGATATTGATTGTAACTTGTGGCCACTGCAACTTTCCTACTTGATCTGTCCTGCTCGAATTTGTGTGGCGATTCAAATTGTCGAAATTTTTCTGGTGCTCTGAAATCTTTTTTGCCCCTAAAATATGTATTGATTGACTTTTGATTTAGAGTTCTCTTGACGTCTTCGTACTCTTCAAATTTTTCTGCTAACTTGGCTGGCAAACTCATTGTTGTCCATTCATCTAGAAAATGTTGTTTGAAATTGGCAGGAGCTCTACATTTCATCTGATTTGAGATGATCCATTTTCTTA
This sequence comes from Nephila pilipes, assembly GCA_019974015.1. Classification (NCBI taxonomy): domain Eukaryota; kingdom Metazoa; phylum Arthropoda; class Arachnida; order Araneae; family Nephilidae; genus Nephila; species Nephila pilipes. Next base: position 36,604 of record BMAW01120398.1, read on the forward strand.
GTTCTTCAAAATATTCAATTTTTAACACCGATGTCCATCCGTCAAAATATGTTGCAAGTTCATGATAAAATTAGTCCAAATGTGGCTATAAACTTTTGGATGTGTTGTAAATAACTTTGTGAAACTTTTCTGGCTTCAATTTAAATCTTTTTTGCGGCAGTTCTTTTATGTGGTCATAACAGATATGAAACCCAATGTTCTTTTGGAATGGTTAAACGTTGCACTTGACGTTCAAATAAGATTAAATGTAAACTAAAGTCTTCTTTAACTTCATATTTATGGAGGAATTTAGATATTTCTTTGCCTAGTAATTTTGAATTGTCAGTTTCATTGAATTGTTGTGTGTAATATGAGTTGATTTTCTAATTTTAATCGTTCCATTTCAATTTCATGTTATTTCTCTTCTAATTCATCCTTTGCTTTTCTCTGTTCTATTATACTCGTAAACAAATTTTTAGCAAATTCTTCATTGTAGTCTATGTCTTTAACGATTAAGTCCTTTAATTTTTTTCGCTATCAATGAAGAATCAGGCTTTAGATCTAATTCTTCAGCGAAGATAAACATATTTTCCCTACATCCTTTAGCGAGGTAAGACATTTTGAAATTAATATGTGAACAGTTAAAAATAATTAATTCAAAAATTTATACTTTAATCGTTTTTTGTGTAATGATATTTCTAAGTGATTTTAAATAAAACGCGCTGATTATGGTGAATTTCGTTTAATTAATTTGCTTATATATAAATACATATATATCAAAAATATGCATTGAAACACAATCATGTAAATGTAAGGATATTTGAAATATATAAATTGTGAAAATGATACAAACATATAAACTTTCTTCCTGACTATTGCAATTCTATTATTTGTTAAAGTACTTTTTGTTAAAAAAAAATTATTTATCTCATTATGCTGAAATCCCTTGGTTAAAATCTTTGACAAATTTAAACATCATGAGAGAATATAAAGTCATAAATTATTTTAGAACAAACAGAGAATAAATTAATAAAAAAAAAACCCATCTATTTTGAGAATATACTTTCAATTTGCTTAATTAGAATTCACTAGGCTCCCAAACCCATTTTTTTTTAAAAAATTAATAAATTAACATTGACTGAGACAAAACAATAGACATTGTTTAAGTGAAAGTTGTTGATTGTCTCATGGGAAAGGCAAAATGTTTTTGTTCATTGAGAAAAGAAGTTAATTACTTATGCATTTATTCATTTCTTATGTAAAAATGTTGACTGATTTGAGATACCATCGCATATCAATTCATATATACACAATAATAAAAAAAACACAACTAGATTTTAAATTCATGTATTGCAATTTGAAAAATCTATATGCACTTAGAAAATTATACATTTTAATTCACTTTCAATTCAGATAAAAATATTTATAATTTAAAACTATGGAATCACAACACTTAAGTTGATATATATATATATATCACATTTGAAAATGTGCAACATATTGTTTGAAAAGATTTTATTTTACAGTACCTGGACTCTTACAATGAAACATTGGTTGATTAATCCAATTTTGGGCACTAAATTTTTTTCACTTATCTCTCTCAGGAATTAACATCCTGATTAAGAAGCATTTTACTCAATTTATATGATTGCATGAAGATCATATGTATTTATGAAGGAGTATCAAAACACGAATGAAGAACTTGATGGTGATATCCTTTTGTCATCATTGGAAACTGGTAATTCTTGCTGTAGATGATCATTGTTATTCAGGGATATTCTTGTGAGAAGGCTATGCTAATTTAGGAACCAAAATTCTTGTTGTAGAGGTATATGTCTGCATTCGCATCCTGGAAATTTTCTTGATCTCTGGGCGAGCATCTAGTTTTTTTTCCATTCCAGACAAGTGTTCAAGTTATTGTAATAGTAATTAATTCTGACAGAAGCTCACATTTTTCACCATAGTGGGATGGTTGAGTTAGTTGTGGTAGGAGCACACATTTTCTACTTGTAGGTGTCCATCGTGGTTATCCAGTGCCGAGCGTTAAAACTTTTCTCTGCATCCTGGTCCAGATGCCCATAAAATTTGAAGGAGGATAGTGCATCTTGGACCAGATACCCATAAAATCTGTAGGTGTATCTATCTGGATGAGACACCTCCTGGTGCTTCGGAATCTAGAAGTTAATACTTTCGTTGGGTTCCGTGAAGAATTTGACTTTTTTGATAACTGAAGAGGCATTACAATATCATTGAAAATGCAATTAATAAATTGATAATTAATTGGAAAATCCTACACACACACACATATATATATATATAAGTAAAATATAATTTTCCTGCATGTATATGTTCGAATTATGGTGGTCTTTTATTTCAGCTAATTTATTTATTTTGAAGATCTAAATATATATAAAAACTCTCATACTGAAATAGTGCTAAAGATTTTACATTTTCTGAGTTTGCTGATAAAATTAAAAAATGTTGTTCTGTTTAGTATTTATCAAGTTAATACAAAATATTTAGATATGTACTATATCTAAAGTATTATATTCATAACTATAAGAATATTTGAGGAATTGAGGTTCAAGGAAATTAAATAATAGGTAAACAAAAGAACAAGTTATAGAATAGTGCTTTAAAAATGAACAGAAAAATATAAGAGCATTTCATCCAAAGGAATTCCTATTTTTAATTAGGTATTTGATTCAATTCAATCAATATTGCATCTATGGCTATTAGTGATAAAATTACTATAAAGCTTTAAACTATTCTTAAATTGTAGAGAATGACATCAGTTTATGTTTAATTCTTAAAATTTATGTATGAAGATTTGAGATTCAAATTTAATGTGTAATAGCTAGTACATGATTCCCCCCCTCCCACATTTTCAGAACCAAGGTTGAAAAGTACATCAAATGCAAGAAATTTATAAAAAATGATTTGATTATAATTTCATTGGTCAAGAGAAGTAACACATTTATCTCAAAAGATATAATTAAAACATAAATATTTTTACACACATTGGTATTTTTTTCTTTTATGTTATTTGTGACATAACATTTAGTAAACTATAACTTTTAATATGTTTTAAAATGCTAATATAAATGCAACTAAGATACAAAAATATACATTAAGTAAGTTTACCCACCTATTTAAATCATTTAAAGAATTCTGCCAAATTAAATCTCCATTTTTAAGAACACTGTCATACCAAATCACTTCAGAACCTGGTTTGTATGCATGCATTTTTGACGTCAAGCACTTCACAAAGTATCTTAACATTGGAATTTCGCATGGCTGTAAGCACACATAAAAACATGCTTTAAAAAGCTTTTTTTTTAAAAAAAAGTTAACATTGTTGAATAAAATATTGCATCTTTCAATGATTATTGAATGTATATAATCGATTCTCCTTTTAATTCAAAGCTATTAATTACATTTACATTTATGTGCATCAATCAAAAACTAAGAGATGTTTCTTAAACCCATTAAAACTTAAGAATTCTTGTTCATGATCCATTACAAAAAAAATTAATTTAAAATTAAAAGTAAATTAAAAGCAACAAAAAAAAAAAAAAAAAAAAATTATGCATTTGCAATTTCATTTGAACACAAATGGAACTACTCTTTTTTAAAAATCTAATACAATATTATTTTTAGAACATGAATATTTTAAATAATGCTTTATTTTACAAGTATAAAAAGTCATGTAATTAAGAGATCTTTTTTTGTCAATCACGCAAAAATATAATTTTCATTAAAATTCAATAAAATACACAATACAACACTGAAAATACAACATCAAGAAGGACTGGCGAGAAAATTATGCAAATTTCAGGTTAGATGCACACCACTAAGTTATAAGAATGATGTGAAATGTGCAGCTCTCCAGTGCACGTTGAAGCAGATATAAAAGAAGGAACATGAAAAATGTTTAATTTTTGTGCCTTTATTTCAACTAGAGGAATCATCACAGAAAATTTTCTCTTGTCTAAGAGGACACGTGTAAAATCAGAGAATGCCAGGCCATCATCAACAGGCAGACAATTTTAAGAGAGGCATGAGAGAAGAAGTTTGTCCATACAGTAAGTCTCCGTCTAAGAAGGGCAGGTTTGTCCACACGATAAGTCTCAGCTGTCACTCACCTGAATGCATCCACAGTGCACTGATTGTGGCAAGCTTTAGTAGTGCCAGTGCAGCCAGAGTGACATCAGCATGTGTGGATCATCACATCTGCCAACAAATAATGACAGACCAGGAAGCCACTTATACCTTCCTTCTGCAGCATGTTCAAGACATTCCAGATGTTCCCAAACCGACCAGAACCATTTCCCATCATTTAGTTGCTAGTGGCCTGCATTCATGACATCTGTAAAGAAGACTGCTATTGATCCTACAGCATAGATGGCAACATCTGGTGCTGGGCTTGAGTGATGTGGACGATGGAATGGTAAATGGTACAGGGTCGTTCTCAGATGAGTCATGCTTCTGTTTTTCTAACGATAGTCGCCATGTACGAGTATGGCATCGACGAGGAGACAAGTCCAATCCTGCAGCTATTGGGGAATGCCCCACTGCATGACAATGCCCCATCTAGTTTGGAGTGCAACAATTCCATGACACCTCTATTTTGTATTTAGTGCTCTATGATGACCCAATGATACATGGTTGATGTGCTGTGTCTGGTGACATTCCTCTACCTTCAAGAAGTACCCAATGTCTTTATCAGCAAGATAATGCCTGCCCACACACTGCTCGCATTAGCAAAAGTTCTCTGCAAGGTGTATGGATGCTTTCCTGGCCACCATTCGTTCCTAATTTTTCACCAATTGAACACATTTAGGATGTGATTGGATGCCAATTCGCAGACCCTGCCACTACCACATTCAAAAGATAAACTGTGATAAATTGTTGAAAAGGAATGCAGAGCCATTCCTCAGAGCACCTCTGTACTCTCATTGCCTCTGTACCAAGACTTGTAGCTTTGTGTATCACCATCCATGGTGATCCCATAACTTATTGAGCTGACACTGTTCTTGTTCTGTATTATGCATATCATTTCGAAATAAAGATAACTTATTGTTCATTGCTGTCTCTCTCTATTTGCTAAGTTTCATAACTTCCAAGACACTCCTTCTTGGTGTTGCATTTTTAATGTCATGTAGTGTAAATTTGTATTGGGGGGAGAACTAGAATTTTACACACAGGAAAATAAACATTTTTTTTCTTTTAAAAAACTCCACTCTTTGACTTCATTTAACCTTGTTATTTAAACATTGTAAAAGAGCTACATAAAGATAAACTTTTAGAAATGTACATTTTAATTCAATGTAATGAATAACATAATGAATAAAATTTACAATACATTGCATTAATTACATCTTAAAGGGATGAAAAATTTCAAGTCATATCTTTTTCAATGTCACCCATCTTATTATGTTTGTAAATTTATTTTTTGTTCCATAAATACTACAGCAGTAATCCTCTACCTTTAATGCTAAAAATTTATTGATTACTATGGTTCTAACTCTGCTATTCAGAATTGTGTATTTAAGAAATGTCACAGACAGTGGATTGTCACAGACCTTTCATAACTCAGCTGGAATATTGGAAAGGCAAATATGTGTATTAGTGTTGATACAATTTCAATTCTTTTCCTTCAAAAGAATTTGAATTTTTGTGACTATATTTGAAATTATACAATAATTGTCTTTTCCTTGACATAAGAATCATTTATAAAAAATAAAAAAAAAAAAGAATGAATATCATGCAGTGAAAATATCTTAGAAACAAATATAAGCACAATTTTAAAGTTAACTAGAACAGAGCTTATATTAGGAAGACAAATTTTTGTAATTATAAAATTCAATACTATTTCAGATACCTTTCATATATATGAATTTCTGGATCTACCTCAACTGTTTGCAGAATTTTCAAGCATGTGTTTTGGATATTGCTGTCACTCAAAGTTATTCACTCATTACAAAATCACATTTTTAAACATGACTGTTTGTTTACTACTTAAAAATTGCTAGCTAATCTCTAGGGGATATGCGCAAATTGATCAGAGGGGAGTTTAAGTGGTGCAAGTGTTTAAAGCCCTTATACTACCAATTGATTTTGGGAAATCAAACTGTTTTCATCCTTTTGATTTTAATATGAATACATTCTTTTGAATATTATCATGCTACTAACACACATTTCACGGACTAATCTAAGTTGATCACAATGTCTGGAGATAGTTAGTGCGGTTATTGAGAAAAGTAAAGATTATATGTTTTATTATAATGGCTGATTGCGCATTGTATGCTTTCATCGCAAATATGAAAATAAATAAAATATTCAAATTTAAAAAGAAGATAAGTGTTTAATGTAGTATATATATTCTAGAACACTTTACTAAATAACACAATCAGAAACATATGCAACAGAGAGACAAAGAAAAACATAACTTTTATAAAATTTTGTAAATTGAAATGTTTCATCCAACATTTGAAAATTTAAAAATGTCGCTAACACATCTATAAAAGTATCATCTGCAGATCAAATAATTTAATTGATTATATTATTATTGAATCATGCACTCTCAATTATCAATTTGTGCAATGTGATAAATATCAAAATGAAATAAAATATTCTTTTATTGAAAGAAATTGGTTTGAAGGCTCCACAAGTTAACTTTGCAAGGGGGCTCGCTTTGTTTCAGGGTAAGCATATCACATTTTGAGAACTACAGCTCCAGAGTGACACCAGGGAGATTGGTACCAAGCATGGTTATTTTGAACCCACAGTAAAGTGACTAGGATGACAACTTTTCCATTTTGTACACTATGTAAAGAGAAGACATAAGGTCCAGTTAAATAGAACATCCCCATTATTCTGTATGATGATCTTTGATGGAATCCAAACTCAAACTCAGAATATGATAGGAGTATAACCAATTAGTGAACTTTTGATCTAAGGTGTTTGGCTAATTCTACTCAAAAATGAAGAAAAATGTTTAATAATCAAATATATTGATCATTTAATCTTTTTTTTTTTTATTCTTCTAATAAAATTTATGTTTATAGAGAATAAGTAGTAATTACTAACCTTTTTTCCCTACATATTTAGAAAGAATCAAATTTTAATTTATGAAACAAATGCAGTTAATAAGATTTAAATTTTTAAAAAAATCTAGTATCTTACTTTCAATTCATTTTCTATGTTGATTAACCATCCATCAAATTCATAAAAAATTGCAATATGGATAAGCTGCATGCATAATTGATGAACAGATGCTCTATCAGTAAAAATTTGCTCAAACACTTGAACACCTTCATCCCATTCAGTTATAAAAGTACCTACAAAAGAACTCTTTTTTTTGTAGCACACTCAATCACAAATTCTGAACATATAAAATCTTTAAATGTTTAAGTATCCCTAATATATTTCTTAAAAAAATTTTCTAGAAAGAAACAGAAACGTACATCTCCTTTATGAATACATGTATTTGCACAAAGTGGCAAAACCAAGTTAACCCTCAGATTACCAATGGGATACATGTGTCCCAAGAAGGAGAATACAAATTGTGATTGTTTATTAACATCATACTGATGAGTAACATGAGAGCTGTTGGCAACAGACCTCATCATTATGAGCCTCAGTCAAGTGACAAGGAACATACCTGAACTGGCACCTCTTCCTCCTAACTTCCACACAACACCAATGGGTGGACTTAGGATCTCAACAGATTTAAAGTGCATGAACCCTGTCACACGATGGGTCTTCAGTAGCATTCAGAGCTTCATACCATGACTCGACAAAAACAATGCTGGCAACAAGTCTAAGGCCATGACCACTAGGCTACTGCAGCCGCACAAGAATATTAATACCAAAGGGATAAAAGTGATTCCAGATCTCACACCACACTGTTCCACTGGTTCAGAACTCGACTCATGCTGATCAGTTAAAAAACTATTCATGAATCCAAAGACACCCTCAAAACATCATGCTCATTCCTAGGGACTCAAATACTTGCATGCAGGTTTTTTGTCTGTGTTCATACAATTTTTAATACATAACACATATGTATACAAAAATTTATGTATTGACAAGGGGTATTTGCAATACAACAAACCAAACAATAAAAACAAAAACACTGACATTTAAAAAAATATTTTTAAAGTTACACAAAATAAACAAGAGCTATTTGCAATACATGAAATAAACATGATGGGTCAAGTTCTTTAATTCATCAAAGAGGAGTTTTGATGGATCAGATTACATAGCTTCTAATGGAAGCAGATGCCATCAAAGTACTCCACTGATGAATAATAGAACTTAGCCATGTATTTGCAATATAACACAATTAATATCTCTAATGCCGATGATATACTAAATTATTTCTTTGAGGTGGCCGAATAAAAAAAAGGGCAGTAGCCAGCGATTTGTTTCCTGACAATAAGAAGGAATAGAATTTAATCATATTCATTTAAAGAAATTTTAAAGGAAAGTTTTTTCTTTTATCACAGAAAGATAATATATTAGTCTATCATATTTGCTATGTAGGACAAAAGATCATTCAATAACATTTTTTCCCCCTAGCACAGGAAACTTCCACTTCACAGGATACTGACCAAATTTGGAGCCCCTAAATATTGCTGCATACCTGAAAGGACCTACTAACATGTTTAAAATTCTTCTCCCCACCCCATTTTCATATGTCTAAATTCTGAATTTACTCTGCAGAGCCCACCCAACATATAAGCAATGAAAAAAAAAAACCCATCTAAAATTATAAAAAATGAAAATGGTATTCCAAGGGTTAAGGTACTAAAATAATATGAATTATATGACATTTCACACTTGTTTTGAAACTAGAATGAAGATATCCATAATTATTTGATCAGATTAGCTCAATTAATACATCATACTACAGATCATTGTTTTGCTACTCAATAACTCATTTCTTCAATTTATCATTTAACTTTTTTCTTTCAATAAGTTCATCTACTACCAAAGCTCATTGTGAAGCATTTAAAATAATTTATTTTCCAACTGCGGAAAGCATAACATGACTATTTCCCCCCCCCCGGCGAGGGGGGGGGCCGGAGAATTTTTAGATAATAGTATATGAACTCAAGAAGACACACATTTCTTCTTAGTTTTTTATTTACATAGATTTGGTCCTGAGCTTTGTAGATGGTGTGTTGCAAACGCAATCAAATTGGAAATTGTAATCTCTTAAACTGAAATGGCTCCTACTGATTGCACCAAATATGAAACAGAACTAATAAGCCTTTAATTCCTTGTTCAATATTTTAGTTTTAGGTTTAGTAAAAACTCTTAACTTATTTTGGAGTCAAAATAAAATTTTATGCTAAACTTTATGGTGCCATATTTATTTGTTAAGAAATACATTAAAAAAGGTTACATTAACGTATATATTTAAATTAAGTCATATTATGTTATTATATTTTAAGAAGGTTACTTAGTTTTGTAAAAGGAAATAAGTTTTGTAAAAGGAAATATGTGGTGAATAAAATATACTCTTACCTAGCACTTGTACACCACTCCTATGAGCAGCAGAAATCCAACTACATGGTGGAATAGATACTAAATGATGACTAAAATATGTAAAAATGTCAACTGCTGACCAATGGACAAAAAAGAAGCAATCTTCTTCCTTTGCACCATTTATAAATCTGTAATTAGATTCTGTGTAAAAACAGATAGGACAGAATATATGTAATGTCTTACAAAAATATTTTAAAGTATTTGACAAAAAAACTGTTATCTAAAAAGAACTTCATGATAATTCAAAAACATATATTTGAAAAACAAAGAAATATTATAATGTACAATAAAAGCCTATTAATATTTAAAAAAAATGTATCAAAATATTTCAGGAAAAAAATATTCTACTACTTTTTAAGAAGTGAGTTTTTTTAAAATTCTAGAGAGATTTACACCATTAAAGAATTTATATTGATTTAGATTTTTAAATGAAACTATTGAACAAAATTAATTTTTCCTTTTCTTTTAATTGAAAAATTTGCTTTAATTATAATATGCACAATATTTTGAAAAACCAACTGATTGTGAGGATACAACTGCAAAAACTAGGGCAAATTCTTCTGAAGCACCTAATATTACTTCAAATTAAATAAAATTTATACATAAATTATTATATGCCTATAATAATCACAAGTATAAAATCCCTTACATTAATAATTACCAAAACTCAATCAGTTAAAACTTTAAAACATGTTAAAAATTATTTGTAAATATCCTACAGAAATGGGAAAAAGTAACTAAAAATATCCTATGTAAATAAATGTATAACAGTTGAACATTAAATTAACATTTTTCCTCAATACATCAAAGTATTCACAAAAGTAGACAATGTGTAAGGAAGAAAAGTAAATGGTGATTAACTAGTTTGCTCATGATCAAAACTTTTTTTTGAAACCTTAAAGGACAAAAAAATAATTTTTAAAGTTAAAAAAATCTAGCAAAGTTCTAAAAATGACATAAAAATAAAACTTAAAAAAAAAAAAAAGACAGAAAATGGTGAAAAACTCACTTAGTAAAAATAAAAGTCTAATAAAATCTGAAATTTATCATAAAAATCATGACATATCATTGAAATCAGAATTCTTCTTATAACTACAATAGGAGTGGTGTTTTTATTTCTACAATAAAATTACATTAAGTGATTATATACAGATATAAGTATTAAAAAATATTTTTTCTTCTTCTATAACTAGATGACAAATTATTGAAATAGAAACAAAATTTATACATTCTGTATTCATGTACAATTCTTATTTTCATTCATTCAAATAAATAAATTAATACCTGTCTTCTAAATAACCCCCTTTCATATCGTGACACAGTAAAATTTTGTTGTGAATATCACCTTGCTTTCTCTTTTGTAACTGAGCTGTAGCATGTTTGGATGCAGGAGGTTTCCAATTCATAAGATCTTTTATGTTCTTTATAGGTAAACATTCATCCTACAATAGAAGCAATACAAATATCAATACATTCAAGTTCAATCCTTATCAACTTCATGCATTACGGTTTTTTCATGTAAAAAGAATAATTGAAAAAAAATTATAAAATATTAGATATCAATATTTATCCTCACAAAGTTATTGATTGTTGCCATTGAGATGTAATAAAATTTTATAAGAATAAATGGATATTGTAAGTTTTAGCATACAGATAACCTTATTCATATGGGGGATTGTAAATAATTCTATTTCAAGAAGTATGAATCTAAAGCAGGCATGTAGCAGGACTGAACATTATGCCAGGCACTGGATTTTACACGAGGGGTGAGATAAAATATAATTATAAATCTATTTCTTTAACTTCTAGAGAAACCTGGAACTAAACTTTATTTATGAACATTATACATGGTTTATTCATTTAATAGAATGCAAGGCTATTATACATATTAAAATAATTTATGTATAAAATTTAAACTATTACAATTTGTCATTTTTGTTATTAAAATCATAGAGTCGGGATCACTTCAATATAAATAACATTATTTAACTTTATCTTCAGGAAGAATTCTAGTTGGCAACAATGAATTACTTTTATCCATGACTTTGCATATAGCTAAGTTGAAATTTCTAATCTAAAGAAGTTATTCAATCATTCTCATTCACTTAGATTACCAGTTTGCATTGTTACTTACTTGAAAATTCTTTGGTTATAAATTTATCTTTTCCTTGTCTTAAATAATAATGCTATTGTTATGTTAATTATTTTGTAATACTGAAATTATTTTATAACAAAGGATTTTTTTAGCAAAAGAGTTCATAAAGTACATTACAAGTCTCTTTTAAACAGTTCCTCTGATATTAATTATTGAGACATGTTCTTCAAATGAAAATTTTAAAAGGATAAATAAAAGAATTTATCAATATGGGTAGATATTTTTCCTGTATGGACACTGCCTGATGTGCTCCCCTCCAGCTATGGGACTGATCTAAAGAACAAATAAACTGGGCAATACATTACATTGAGGTATTAAAAATCACTTTTTAGTAAATTCTTTAATTAGTTTTTTCTCTGAATGAATTTAAATAAGTATGTCCAATTCATAATCTTATAAATCCTCTGTAAAGCTGATATATATTTTGATTTCATACCTGTTTCACAAAATATGACAGACTCTGAAATCATAAATTAATCAGTTTTTTTTATACTTATAATGAGTAATTCACTATTTTATTCTTTAATGGATGATTCAGACCTAAAATTCATTTTTTAAAAAGATTATTTAAAATATTATTTCTCAAAGCATTTTTTAAAGATTCAATACTGCTTACTTGTAAGGGTTCAGAATTTTCAAGTTTCTTATCTTCTTCAAAGTATTTTTTTAAGACATCACATAGAGTGTTTCCTTTAATTAAAATTGTTTCATTTCTTAATATCAAGCCCAAAATTCTTTTTGAATCATGTAATATATTATTAATTTTCAGTTCTACATTTATAACTTCACCATGTGTAATATCTATCAATATGGTGTAAGCTTTATTTTCAATTAACCTGTTAACAATTAATTGACAAGAACTATCAGGGGTGAATGAATAATTTTTTTGATTGCCATTGCTGTTAATTATCACCGACTTGCAGCCATTGTCGTACAGCGTGATTCTTTGTAATTTATTTTTAATTTCAATCAATTTTTTACTTTCATCATCAAAAATAGTACTAACATCTAAGCAAAGAGAATTCTTTGTAAAATTAATATTCAAGTTATCATGAACATATATGTCTTTCCCACAGTAATTACAGTTTAAAAAATAATCATTAAAATCTTCACTTTTAACATATTCCTTGGCATCGATTTCCCCTTGCATTATTCTTCTTGAATATCTACCAATCCTCTCAGTAAATTTTTCCTGAACAAAATTATCACACTCTTCTTTCATCACATCACATATTTTCTCGCAGGATTCATCATCTTTCAGCAAAGAGTTAAAAAGAAAAATGTTTCCCTTTGTTTCGAAATATTCCGAAATTTTATCAAATAAATCATCTTTATCCTCACTGTAATAAATTGCATCTAAATTAAACTTGACATCGTTTGAACAGAAAAAATTCTTTAAATTTGATATAATGAATTTTACACCATCAGCAGTATTCTGTATATTTGTTTTTTTACAGTGCAATTGTATTTTTTCCCAATTTTGAATAAGTTTTGCATCCATTTCTTTAATAAAAGCTTAATGAAATCAGGCAAAATATCTTTGTTCTTTTTAATTAGACAAATACAAGAGAACTCCGCTACACGTCACAAAATTGAAAATAAACAAACCGATGCGGAGCTACACACCGACAAAAAAAAAAATGTAAACAGTGCTTTCAGTACACTTCTAATTGAAGCTTGATTGATTGCTTGATTGCTTGTAAACGTCACTCTTTGAAAACTTAGGGCAAATGACGAGGACGATATTGAATTGAAACCTTCTCCTAACTTTCACACCTCGCCAACAAGAAGACCCTTGACAAATTTAACGCATATTAGCTTTGCTGGAGGTAGTATAGAGTAGCATCTAGATTTAAGATAGACAACGCTGGCCGTAAGCTATGACTATTCTGCTTCTCGGATTTTAATTGAAACGTCATGAATTTAAATGGATTGAATTTCATGAGTATCTCTATTGAATCCATCCCTCAAATTTTTTGAAATAAATGTCTCCTTGTCCCTCCTTTTACAAATAAGTAGATACACACAAGCTGCAATAATTCTTTTCACCAAACCTAACCAAAATCTCCAAAACCTTTACAGTTATCGACCCATTAGATAGTTAAATACTGTAAAGGTTTTTTTTTTTTTTTTTTTTTTTTTTTGAAGATACATAATTTTAGATCCAGAGCCAATTTTTAGGCGAAACTTCCAACGTATCATTAAATTTCAATCGCACTTTCACCCTTCAATACATTCACTCGTTTTCTATAAACTACTGTTTTTAAAAATTACTACTTTATTATTAAAAAAAAGAAAGAAGAAATATTTTCGCAAGTAGACAAAAGCATGATTTATGCATTTAACGAATCGGTGTCAACTTTAATTCATCGGAAAAATTACGAATATAAGCAAAAGCTAATTATAGACTTTATTTTCTTAAAAAAGATGTAGCTTAATATTCTCACAAATATTGAAAACCGCAAAAGTCCATTTCTTTACATCACACCAGTGAAAGATATTTAAAGGAAAACAAAATATACAAATATGCATATATTGTGAAAAAATTTCAAAAATAAGTGTTCATTAAACTACATAGGAGCAAAAAAAAGCTACTTATAACTAAAAGGGGAGGGGGTGCTGAAAAGTTTTGCGAAAATTTCACAAAGATGAATTTTAGGAAAGAAACACTTGATAAGATGTTTCGTGAAACACTTTATTCTCTTGAAGAATGTTAAGTATTATGGAAGCACTTTTAAAATTCTCCTTCCGAAAATGCCAAAATCTCATCATAAACCTATACTTAAAATAATATTGTTATGGTTTTAAAAATGTTTCAAGAGTAAACAATCAAAAAGTTTGTTAAAGTTATTCCCAAGGGCGGTTGCATGTGTAATTCGTTGATTGAAAAAAAAATTAAAGTTTTGACTAACATTAGAATAACTTCAATATAAAAATTATATATCTTATATTCGTATCGATTTCGATCAAATAATAATAATAAAAAAAAAATTGAAGTTATAATGCATAATTTACGGATAAGACTTATTTTATACACAATGAAAATTTGTTTAAAAAAAGGCTTATTAAATTAGTGAGGTCGTAAATTAGTGAAGTCGTAAAGTTGTTTTTCAGTTTGTTAAATGTACTCTATTTTAAGACAAACATCGCTGTATATTCAAATAAATATTACACGCAGTAATTCCTCGATAATACAGCACTTCACCTTTCTAGCCCTGTTAGTAATCCTGAGTTTTTGCAAGTTCACAAGTCATAAAAAATATTTTAAACCATCTACTTCAATGGAATAATGCAGGCTATCAATACAAACAGTGCAATTTTTCAAATTTTAGTTTTTTTTTTCTTTCTGTGTGTGTGTGCTGGACTCTTTATATGTGCATACTATATTAAATTTTATACAATAATGCATAACTTTTACTGTTTTTAATTTTATACAATAATGCTCTACTATTAGAGATTTTCAAGCAATTTGGCGATGCTTTGGTTCGATGCTTAACGGATTGACGATAGATTATTGCACTGAATAATCATCCTGCAAAATTTTTTACTGATATCAGAAGTTATCAACATATTTGCATTGTGGTAAAAATATCCAATTTTCTAAGGAGCGGGGTGGGAACTTATATATTTTTATTTATTTCTTATTATTTTGGATTCCATTTCCTTCCACCCCTGTAATATCATTTGTAAATTTCTTTGAGAGAATCGAAAGAATTACAACGTTGCAATTAAGTTATTAGTTATGGTAAATAATATTTCCAATTTGCATTGTTATGATGAATTATATCAGTAAATTATCAGAATTTTTATTTAATATATTATTAAAAAATTACAATTTTTTTTAAGTCTTAACTTATAAAATGATTAGATTTCATGAAAGATTTTTCAAACTGCTATTTTGAAACATTTGTAGGAGGGTATTGTGTAAAGCTATGATGATGATAATAACAAGTTATGAAAAGAATTTTTACAAGTTTTTCAAGTTGAGTCTTACATAGGTAAGTTTTTCTTGGGAAAATTTAAGAATTCAATAGAAAAAATATCTGTGCTTGTTGTTTCACATTTATTTTGTGTATATTATGTGAAAAAAAATTATTAACTTAGAAAAACTAAACTTTTCTTTTTTAATAACTAGAAAACTCTGTAACTTTTTGATTGGTTTTGTTTTAACGCCGTACTAGAAGCAACATGAGGGCTATTGGCGAAAGACCTCGTACTTTTGAACCTTGGTCAAGTGACGAAGGCGACACATGAACTGACAACCCCTCTCCTAATTTCCACACCAAGCCAATGGGAGGACATTGAGCCCCGACAGATTTAACGAACATCAGCCCCGGCTACACGGCGGGTCATTTAGGATCATCAAGGCTCGAACCTACGACTCAACGAAAACCGCAGGACCGGAGTCTGAAATCATGACCGCCAGGCTACCGCGGCCACTGTAAATTTTGAAGCAATATAAATTATTTGGCAATTATACAGCTGTTCATTTGCAGCTCTATACTAAGTAAAATTATCATAATATAAATAATTACGGTTTATTTTATTTTATTTTAAGGCTAGCTATTTTTACTAAACGAATCTCTTTTTATAAATAATCAATGAATGTTCTATAAAGCTGAATAATATTCCGAATTTATCTATAATGAGCAAATATTTTGTTAAATTGTGAAAATTTTAAATGAACTGCAGTCGAAATTTATAAAAGATTGAAGTAATTTTTTTTCAACATGAAAGACAAATATTTTAAAATCGTTAGTATGTTTTTTTTCTTCTAAAAAGCGTACTAATTATATATATATATAACACGTCAATTGAAAAGTCCCCGGCCTACCATTGTAAAACACATTTTTTTGGCAAAATTAGTTTTTTTATTCAACATAATCCCCTTCAAGGATGATACACTGATTATAGAGACCCTCCAACTTTTCGATACCATTGTTGTAGTACGATTTGTCCTTTGCTTCAAAATAGGCCTCAGTTTCGGCGATCACCTCTTCATTCGACGAAAATTTCTTCCCAGCGAGCATTCTTTTGAGATCTGAGAACAGGAAATAGTCGCTGGGGGCCAGATCTGGAGAATACGGTGGATGAGGAAGCAATTCGAAGCCCAATTCATGGATTTTTGCCATCGTTTTCAATGACTTGTGACATGGTGCATTGTCTTGGTGAAGCAGCACTTTCTTTTTCTTCAAATGCGGCCGTTTTTCGGCGATTTCGTCCTTCAAACGGTCCAATAACGCTATGTAATAGTCGCTGTGGATGGTCCTTCCTTTTTCAAGGTAGTCAATGAAAATTATTCCATGCGCATCCCAAAATACAGACGCCATAACCTTGCCTGCCGACTCTTGCGTTTTCCCACGCTTTGGAGCGGGTTCATCGTGTGCAGTCTACTCAGATGACTGTCGATTGGACTTTGGAGTAAAATGATGGAGCCATGTTTCATCCATTGTCACATATCAACGCAAAAACTCGGGTTTATTACGCTTGATCATCTTCAAACACTGCTCCGAATCACCAACTCGTTGTTGTTTTTGGTCAAAAGTGAGATCGCGTGGCACCCACTTTGCACAGAGCTTTCTCATACCCAAATATTCGTGAATGATATGATGTAAACGTTCAGTTGATATCTTTAGAGTGTCTACTATTTCATTCAATTTCAATTTATGGTCATTCAAAATCATTTTGTGGATTTTTTTAATATTTTCGTCGGTAACAACCTCTTTTGGTCGTCCACCATCTTCGGTGCTTATTTCAACCACGTCTAAACTTAGCATACCAATCCTTGATGGTTGATTTTCCTGGGGCAGTGTCCGGAAACTCGGCATCAAGCCAAGTTTTTGCTGCAACTGTATTTTTTCCCTTCAAAAAGCTATATTTTATCAACACGCGAAATTCCTTTTTATTCATTTTTTTCACAATAACAAAAGTTGCTTCACTCAAAATGCTATAATTCACAAACTAATGATCTGACAGCTGTCAAATTTATACACGCCTCTTTTGAGGGTTAGGGCTAACTAAGAAACATATGGATTTAATTATAGTAGCGCCATCTATGTGTCAGGCCGGGGACTTTTCAATTGATCTGTTACGTATATATATATATATAATTAAAAAAATATATTATCTTGACATTGTTAAAAAAATCAAAACTTGACATGGGATTCATATAATTAAGACGTTTCATATTAATAATTACACACATTGACCAAAAACATTTCACGTTAACATTTAATAAATCGTCTTCATGGCTACGAGACACCTATAAGATCGTTGTTCTTGTTTTGATGACTCCCGTCGTCTGACTTTTGTGTTTTCTTCACTAGCAGAGGCTGCGCTCTCTGAAGTCGGAGGTATATCCGAAATTCGGATTATGTACACAATATATAATATATATATGATGACCTGCATAATTACTTTTTTCTCCTTATTTTAACTTTTACTTTTTCTCTAAAATAAATCTACCAACCAATTGTGCACTTATTATCTGCAACTGTCATCTTCGCTTTGCAAAGTCGAGTGGAGTGGGTACACGTTCCCGACTCCCCACCCATATAATAGTTGAAGCAATCTTTGTCACTCTCACTCTCTTATTCTACTCTTGCAACGCTATCCTTCTTCTTGTCATGTAAAATGTGTTGTTGTGCGCTCTTTTGTGATTTGTTACCACTATGTAATATGTGTTATCTGTAGTAAGAAGACACTCTCAGCATGTAAATAAAATACTTTATGGAATAAAATCCTTCTTCATCGCGAGTGTGTCAACACGACCATCGGAACAGTATCGTCAAGTAGTCATTGGCTAGAAGGGAGACGGGCAGGAGACGAAGACGCTGACGTCTGGAGAAAAACTTTCATGTTATTTTCGGACGTATTATGATAACATTAACGACGAACATTTAAATTATGCTTTGTTGAATAAATTGATATTAACTTTATATGTATTTTCTTCTCATATTTATTAAATAATTGAGCTCAAGAATCGTTGGCCATTCACGACCGTTCATCTGAAGCGGGATATAAACTAATGTGGTGTTGCAAAGATTCAAAGTACCGACTACTTATTACACGTACACACAGTTTATTTGTTAACGTAGGACAGAACGTTAAAACACAAAACAAATTGAATAAACTCGCGTAATCATAGATTTAACGTCCAGCACAATATCCTGAACCGTCTTGTTTAGCGTCTCGCTCCCTCTTCATCTACATCTCATCCAACTCTTCCGGGATCTCTCTCGAAGCTCTAGGCGGCGCTCTGGGAACATCATGGTGTAGTGATATGTGTCGTGAATTATATTTTGTGATAAATTACAGTTAAGTGTGCCTTTGAGAGACAGAGATCCAACGGAATTTAGGGTGTGATCCCGCAAGTGTTGTCTTTTTATTGTGAAAAGTTCTTTTTTTGAAAAAAATTGTGTCTGTGAATATATTTTATAATTTTTTTTGTGTCGCTTATCCTAAATTGTTAGTTTTCCTTTCAGTTAATATTGGTGTTTTTTACTTTCTAACGTAAAATTAACTCAAAAGAATTATATTTAATTTGTCTGAACATTTTACTCATTCATTCTCCAGTAAAGAAAAGACAAGAAGAACTGGCAGAGAAGAGGAGACAAGATGAGGTAGAATTGGAGAAGTTAAGAATCGAGGCCCATATTAAGTCGAGTCAAGGGACATTGGTGGTAAATACTCGTATACCGAGTAAGGAATTGGATAAGTTGCTACATAAATTTGATGTGAATGAAGATATCAGTCTGTATTTGATATTATTTGAGCGCCAAGCTAATATGATGTCTGTACCAAAAGAGTTTTGAGTTACACATCTGTTGGGTCTACTCCCACGAGAAATAACTTAACTAATTGCTCAAGAGCCTGAAGAAAAGGCAAAAGATTATGATCATGTGAATATATTGTTACTCAAAAGATTCAAATGAACTCCTGAGAAGTTCAGACAGTTGTTTGTCACTCACCAGAAAAGTGCTGAAAATATATGGCGAGATTTCTACCAAGAAATTCAAACATTCTTTAATGGATGGATTGAGGGACTTAACGTCAAAACATTTGACCAGTTGCGAGATCTGATAATAGTAGATCAAATGAAGAAAAGAGCTCCCGTCGAATTTAAAGAATATCTTTTAGACGAATGGCCAAGTATCAACTCGCCAGAGGAGTTAGCCGAGAAACTCGAGGAATTTGAAGATGTCCGGAGGACATTGAAGCCAAAACCCTGCTTCTAATCATCTTTTCGAAAGAAAGAAGCCAGATTACCGAATAAGTTCGTTAATTTCGGAAGATGCGAAAATCACCACAGGAGAACTGAAAATTTCAAACCTGAAAGAAAACACTATGAGACTCATTCGAGTGAAGATTTTGAAAAACTAATGCACAGAAAATGTTTCAATTGTCATTCTCCTAACCATTTAAATTATAATTGTCCTAAAGTCAAGAAAGAGTCGGAACATGCGAGACCATCGAACTTTGAAGTACAAACGTTCTGTTATCACGCAAAAAAAGCTACACATGAAAGATATTACCCTTGGTGACAAAACCATTTCCGCTCTGATAGATACTGGAAGTTCAGTTACGAGTAGTCTCATCCGTGAAGACGTAAGTACAAAGATTGTAGACCAACAAAAGTTTTATAAGAAATGTATTATCCTATCTGGGATAGGTAAATCTCAAGTGTTCACGAAATGTTCTTTTGAACATAACTTCATCATATATGAAGACCATTATTCCTTAACATGGCATATTGTGCCGACAGAACATCTTAACTTTGAAGCCGTCATAGGCACCGAAATTTTGAAACAAGCATCTTTAATTTTCACCCAAAATGAAGTTGAATTCCACAAACATGAGGAAAAAGCATGGCTAATGCAAATATCGGAATTAAATCTTGAACATGAATTAGAATTGAGTCATATCCTCGACTCACAAATAAAAAATGATTTGACAAGAATAATTTTCTCTTAAAAACCCGAGAAGACCAAATCTACAGATGTTTCAATGAGAATAATTTTGAAAGACGAATTAGAATTCTATCCAAATTGATACTGTTTCGAGAAATATCTAATTGATTGATACTGATAATTCTGATTATGTAAATATAAACTTACCAAAATTACATATCACTAAATATTCAGGAAATTATTCAGGATGGTTAGATTTTTATAATTCATTTGAAAGCCTTATTCATAATAATTCAAAACTAAGTAAGGTTAATAAAATTTAATTATTCGAAATCATATTTGTGTTGTAATGCATTTGCATGTATTAACGGATTTGCCATTTCTGATGAGAATTACGATAGAGCTCTTGATTTATTGAAGGATAGATTTGGAAATAAAAATGTGTTGACTTGAGTGATTTATTAAATTTAACGCCTGTTAAGACCCCTAATGATGTAAGACACCACCGAAAAAAGAAAACCAATTTTTAATGTCTGTAGAGCGATAAGTGGCACCAGGAAATGAAAAATGTTTGTTTTGTAATTAAAAATAATAAATCAGAATCTTGTAATACGTACAATTCCAAGGAGAAAAAAGAAGTATTAAAAAAAGGGGAATGATGTTATTTATGTTTGAAACCTCATCATTGAGTAGCTGAATGTTTTAAAAAAGATTTATGTTCTGTTTATTGAGGACTTCACAGTGTTTCAATATGTTTTCGATTCCATCGCTAGACGCCAACTGATACAGACGTCGATTGTTATCCTCTTTCAATTGATTTTCAATTTTGCATTGATATGATGCCTGAAGTTTAGATCATCATTGTATGATATATTTTCTTACTGAATTGCTGTTACTCGTTTGTGAAGACTTAACTCTAATATTTCTTTGGGGCTTTCTATTCAGAATTAGACTACATTTCGTGGTAGTGATTTTCGTTTTCCTCCTACGGCCGGTGCTCACACCTCTTAATTGAAGCTTAGATCCGGGCCTGGTCAACTCGAACTCTTCACAGGATTAAATGGAGCAACATCCTAAAGGTGTGAGTTGCTTCCTTCCTTCCTTAACTCCCTAAATTTGGATGTTATACAGTTAAATTGAAATGTGTCAAATTTTCTTCTAATATTTTTAATATCTATTTACTGATAGACAAAAAGATAAATGAAATACATCGAGGGCAATTTTTTTGTCCCAAAGATAAAGACGAAATTATTAAATTTATTCTAAAAATACAAGAAGAGGCGCGTCTAAAATTCCAAGAGCTGAAATCACACGAAATTTCATCAAAATTTCTTACTTTCGTGAAGTCGCTGATTCCTGGGTCCTCAAATCTTCAGAAAATCATAATAAATTCAACCCGTTGCAAAAAAAAAAAAAAAAATCTTAGAAACATCAGTTTAAAGATTCGCAAAATGACCAACAACCAAAAGGGCCACCAACAATATATTCCAACTATTGACAATCCAATTAACACAGCAGAGCTCATTAAAGTGCTTCAACAAATCACAGGAATAAAGCTGATATCCCGTTTAGCAGAAAAAGGCTAAAATTATTCTCACCTACACCAGCAACGTATCATCAAATTAATCGTTTCATAAAACAAAACAAAACAAACAAACAAAAAATCCTGCAAAGTTTCACATATCAGCTACCAGAAGAAAAATGCTGCGCGTCGTAATCAGATGCATGCCAGAAGATATGCCGACAACAGAAATAGTCAAAGAGTTCCAAAATTTTAATATTCATGCACAAGAATGCTACAACATGAAAAATAGAAAACAGGGTCTCCAATGTCGCTTTTTCTACTTAACTTACCTAAAGCTGACAATTTTTAAGAAATTTATAACCTATAAGAATTCTGTTATAAAAAAAATTAAAATAGAACCTTTATGGAAAAAACTTCGCCCCCAGCACAATGCGTTCGCTGCCAAGGATTTTACCATGATTCGTGCTTCTGTGCTCGTCGCTCCAAGCGTGTGAAGAGTGGAGAAGCACACCTTACAAGATACTGCCCAAAACCAACTGAAACCCCAGCAAAATGCTGCCCCTGCACAGATGATCATCCTGGTAACTACATCGGTTGCTTTATGAATCCACTCAACAAACCTCCACCTCCTCCAAAACTTAATCCATGGGAAGAAAGAAAAAGAAAAATAGCAGCCTCAAGCAAAAACGCCAACTATAAATGCTAGAACTGCAATTCCAGCAAAGTGATTTCCTTCCACTCCCGGTCCAAGCGTCCCATACATGTTCACTTCCTTCTGCTTCTTCATCAACTTATATACCTTCTCTACCAAAAGAAAACACTTCTTCAGTTGCCGACACTCTCGATAACCTCAAAAATCCGCAAGTCAAAGAAATGTTCCAGTTAATTGACTAAGTAATTACAATATCAACTTCCAACAAAACTAGATTTCAAAAGATGCGAGAAATTATCAAAGTAATAGACGTAGACATTGGATTTTAATTGGATTCAAGACTTTCCTTTTCTCCTCTCAAAATTGTTTCATGGGACGCCAATAGATAGCTCCTCTCCTCTCCGAACTCCAACAGTTTATTATCGATAATAATCCTGACATCGTTGCTTTGCAAGAGATTTTTTTTACAACCTGCAGATTTTCAATATCTCCAATTATAAAGTCCACAGAACTGACCAACTTACACATCGTGGAGGAAGTACAGCTCTACTTATTTTATGTTCGGTGACTTTAATGCCAAACTTCACACTTGGAGCCAAACTTCAAGTGCAAACGCCGCCGGTAACAATGATCTTCTTGCTCACAATGATCCTACATATTACTCCAATAATCAAAATTATCTCCCCTCAACAACTGATTTGGGTATTCCAAAAGGCTTACAAAATATCATAGTTAGTACCACAGGGGAACTCTCAAGTGACCACAACCCGGTCTGCTTTTTGGTGGGCTTGGATAATCTTATCCCACATACCCATAATCAAATTTTGTTCACACATTGGATTAACTTCTCTGAAAATTTCTCGCAATAAATTTGTGGAAACCCACTGATTAACAACGTTAACAAACTTGAAGAGGCGGTTACAAATTTTACCTACAAAATTCAAAATTCTATAAACCAGTCTAGTATAGTTAAAGTTATAGACCATCCCCATATTAATATTTCTCAATCAACCAGGCAAAAAAATTAAAGGGGAAAACCGCCTCAGGAAACTTTGGCAATTATATAGATATCCACCAATGAAAACTGAAATTAATTGGCTTCAGTAGGAATTCAAAAGGGAGATTTTCCTCACAAAAAATCAAGCCTAGGAACATCGCCTTGAAACGGCGAATATTGTAGATCAGTCACATTTTCAATTGGTCAAAATTTCAAATTATAACCCCCGAACTTTGCCTCCCTTTCTTGGACCGAGATGTCTCTTGTTCGATATTCAGGCCAAAGAAGATCTCTTCGTTGACTCGCTTGAGGATTCCTTCACTGAGAACGCTGAATTTTACGATGATGACTTTGTTGAACATGTTGAAAGACAAGTTAGAAGATTTAATAACAACCAAAATTGTCCAGCGCCCTCTAAACTTACCTCTCCCATAGAAATTATGGAAGTTATTGAAAAGCTTAATGTTACAAAAACCTCAGAGCAGGATCAAATCAAAAATATTTCATTAAAATCATTTCCCTTGATGACCATTACACATCTTATCAAAATTTTGACAAAATGTTTACTTTTTAATAATTTCCCACAATCCTTGAAGGATGCAATTATAATTCTTCCAAAACCAGACAAAGATCCAAAATTCCCATTTAACTATCGACCCATTAGTCTCCTAAGCACAATAGCTAAAGTGTTTGAGAAAATTCTAAACAACAGAGTCAATGACCACTTAGGAGAAAATAACATTATTCCACCTGAACAACATGGTTTTCAAGCGCATACATCCACCAACCACCAACTTTTAAGAGTTTTAAATTTAATCACTCAAGATTTTAATGAGCTTTTGGTCACGGGAGGAGTCTTTCTCGATGTCCAAAAAGCATTCGACAAAGTGTGGAACGACGGATTAATGCATAAAATGATTGAATTAAAATTCCCAGTTTACTTGATCAACCTCATTCAAGAGTATCTCTATAATCGAACATTTCAAGAATTGACTCTATGCAAGGGGGCACTTCCCAGGGAAGCGCCCTTTCTCCACATTTATTCGCAAATTTCACCCAGGACATTCCAAAACATCCAAACACAAAAATTTGTATTTTCGCCGATGTCACTGCAATTTTCTGCCAATCCAATCATCCGAACATTGTTCAAGAACATCTTCAAACCTATCTCCTTATTTTACAATTCTGGTTCATTAAATAGCGAATCGCAATAAACCCAGAAAAATCTCAAGCCATTATTTTCAGACAAGGAAATTTTAAAAACAGACTCGAGCGCCTCAGAATTTTTAACAAACGCATGGAATGGGTCAACCCAGAAAAATACATCGGCGTCATTCTGGACAAAAGATTGACTTTCCGTCCCCACATTCTGTCGATTAAGAAAAATTTTCAAATTAAATTTCATAAAATCAAAAGATTGCTGGGAAAAAGATCCAAAATTTCATTAAAAAATAAATTGCTTATTTACAAGCTCTATCCCTTTTCGATCAAAACATATGCATGTCAAATTTTGGCGTGTTTCTGCAAAATCCAATCTCTTTCTTCTTTAAATTGAGTAGAATAAGATTCTACGCTTCATTGAAAACGATCATTTCTTCATTTAACGAATACTACTTCATAAAGAAATGAAAATTCAACCCATCACAGCACGTATCAGCGATCTCTCTGTCTCCTTTCACAACGCAATTGGTCATCATAGCAACCCTACCATCAGTTCCCAGCAAAACTTTTCGCAGCTCTCTGGTAGGTAAAGATACGCCGCCGCAGCTTCCAACCCCCTCCCCTTTTTTTGAAGGAAGCGACTCTGATTGGACAATCCTTCTCCTACGCACCTTCTCATTCATCTAAGTTTTTCTCTCGTCGCAATTTAGCAACATTTTTGTAATTTTCTTTATTTGCTTATAATATATATGTATTTTTTTTTATATTCATTATTATGTAACACTGATACAAAAAAAAATAGCCCAAGGTTATTGGATCTTGAAATAAAGTATATTGCCAAGGGAAAAAAAATTATGCTTCCGAAATCGGAGAAACGATTCTGTTCCAAAGAGCGAAATCGATAGTGGTGTGGTTTAAAATACAAACAATGTACTGTTGCAAACATGCGCTGCTTTAATTGATGACAAAAATGAACCAGAAATAATTAGATTGTTCTTAGATACAGGTGCTCAAAGAAGTTACGTTTTAAAGATTGTGATAAATTTAATTTTTTATTGTTAGAAAAGAAAGCTTTCCCATTTACACATTTGGTGCGAAGGAAACTAAAATGAAAATTCATAATGTAGTCAAAATGAGATTAAAAGATAGAGATGATCCAAATTTATGTTTCCATATAGAAGCGGTTGAGACAAAACATATTTTGACTATACATTTGCCAACCCCATATAAAAACAAAGATAAAAAATTCAAACATTTAAAAAATGTTCAGCTAGCCGATTGTTACGAATTTAACAATAAAGAAATATCAAATCTTCTTGGTGTTGACTATTATTATGAGGTAGTTAGTTACTGGTCGAATTACACGATTGTGTACAACATTTAGTTGCAGTCGAAACGTTGTTTGGGTTGTCCGTACAGGGAAGGAACACAAATAGCGAGTAACTTTTCACCATGAGTGTTATTACAAACGAATCCAACATTTCAAAGCAACTTAGTGAATTTTGGAATTTAGAGTATTTGGGAATCGAGGCAGAGTTTCCAACGACGAAAATATTGATGAAGACATAATGTCTGAATTTGAGGCTAGGATTTCGTACCAAAATAAGCGGTTCAAAGTTAAATTTCCTTGGAAACCAAATATGAAACATTATTAGAAAATAATGAGCAAGTTGCAAAGAAAAGGTTTATGAAATTTAGATCACATTTTAAAAGTAATAATTTCTTATTTGATGAACACATATTAGTTCTAAAGAATTATCTTTCCGAAAATTTCATAGAACGCATCCCAGTCTATGAAAGAATTCTGAAGCAAAATACATTTTATCTACCACATAGGGCAGTAATACGTGTTGATAAAACTACAAGTAAGTTAGAAATCGTATTTGAAGCGTCATCACATGAGAAGGGACAATTATCATTAAATGATTGTTTACACACTGGAGTTAATTTTATACCAAATCAATTTCTTCTTTTGATCAGATTTCGAACAAACTCAATTGTATTTGTGGCCCATATAAAAATGGTCTTTTTGATGATTGAAATAAATGAAAGTGAAATGGACTTCACAAGATTTTTCTGGGATGAAGATCCAGGAATTGATTTAGAAAACAAAAAGTTTGTATCTTTTGTATGTGTAGAATTTTGTTTGGAGGGAAATCAAGCCCATTCCTTCTTGCGGCTACGATAAAGCATCAACTGAAAATACGTGAATACATTTTCGTTAACCTTTAAGCTCCTAAACCAGTCATTGAATGTGGATGTTTTAACAGATCAACGTCCAACAAGTTTTGGCAACATGTGAAAAGAGTGCACTGATTTTTAAGGATGCCAGCATGGATCTTCGAAAATGGAGAACCAACTCTCTCGAACTAAGACAAGAATTAAAGAAATTAAATTTTGAAGTAGATGAATTTGAAGAGTCACAGAATACGAAGTTGATAGCTTCTAAAATCTTAGAAGTTGATAGTTTCTAAAGTCTTAGAAGAAGGCTGGAATGAAAAGATTGATACATTTTATTTTGATTCTAAAAAATTTGGAAACATTTCTTTCTAAAAGAAATTCTACTAAAAGATACTTGTTGCAAGCAGCAGGTCGACTATTTGACCCAATGGGCTTCATAGGTCCTTAGTTACCTTATTAGAGTTAAATGTTTAATTCAGGAAATCTGGTGTTTGGGTTTGGATTGGAATGACTAATTGCCCTAATAATTAGAGATTTTTTTTGGGAAAAATGGTGCGATGAGATCCAATATTTAAAGGAAATAAGTATTCCTCGATATTATTTTCAAAATTCTTTGCCCTAAAATGCAATTACCATTCAATTGCATTGCTTTTCAGATGCCTCTAAGAAGGCATAGGGTACTGTTGCCTATTTACGCATAGAACTGGATGACAAAAATATTATTTCTAGTTTCGTACCATCGAAGAGCAGAGTAGCTCCATTGAAAAATCCTTTGATTGGAACTCATCGGAGCATTTTTGTTTGCAAGATAGAGCCGAAAAATTGAAACTGCTCTTGAACTCCCAATTAGTCGGTTTTGTTGGACTGACTCGTCAATAGCATGTTTCTGGATCAAGGGGGACTCGAACAGACCCAAGGTGTTTGTGAAAAATAGAATACCAGTAGTACAAAGAATAAGAAAGCCCAAAGAATGGCATCACTATATAGGGAAGGATAATCCCGCTGATTTGATTAGTCGAGGCTTATCCTTGAATTAGCTCAAAAACAACGATATTTGGTGGCATGGTTCCAAGATATTGATAATGATGGAAACAGAATGGCCCATATCCTTAGAACCAACAGTCGAAACAGAAATGAACATTGATAAACTAGAGTTGAAGAAATAAATTGTTGTAAATGCAACAGTTGAAAAGAGTCTGACCGGAAATGATTTGATTAGAAGATATTCCACATTTAGTAAATTAATTAGAATTAGTGCCTATTGATTAAGATTTATTTCTAACTGTAAAGTGAAACCAGAATTCAGGAAAACAGGCTTTTTAGTAAAACAACAGAAAACAGAAATTTTTAGTAAAACAAGTACAATTAACTGAATTTCCAATTGAAATAAAGTGCCTTAAAAACGGGCAATCTATTCCTAAAAATAGCAAAATATCATCTTTAAACGCATTTTTGGACGAAAATGAAATATTGAGAGTAGGAGGGAGATTGAAACATTCTGCCCTTTTTGAATTTCAAAAATATGAAATACTTTTGCCACAGATTCATTATTTTGCAGAACTAATTATTGATCATTATCACAAAAATTCCTTACATTCTGGAGTGCAGACTACATTATATTTAATATGACAGTTGTATTGAATTCCATCTGGCCAAGACCAAGTTAGAAAACTATTGAATAAGTGTATTACTTGCTTTCGAACGAAAAACCAAACAATAAATCAAATGGTGGGAGATTTACGGCGAGACAGAATTGTGCCTACCAGACCCTTTGAATGGATTGGATTGGACAATGCAGGTCCTCTAATCTCAAAACCAAATTTGAAAAGGTCAAGAGTGACTACAAAATCATATAGTGCCATATTCATCTGTTTTTGAGCAAAGGCTGTGCATTTTGAAGGTGTTTCTGACTTAACAACAGAAGTCTTCCTAGCATGTCTGCGATGAATTATCGCAAGGTGATC
This sequence comes from Nephila pilipes, assembly GCA_019974015.1. Taxonomy (NCBI): domain Eukaryota; kingdom Metazoa; phylum Arthropoda; class Arachnida; order Araneae; family Nephilidae; genus Nephila; species Nephila pilipes. The sequence continues at coordinate 65,685 of BMAW01120398.1, forward strand.
TAAACCGTCTATCATCTGGAGTGAAAATGCGACAAATTTCAAGGATGTAAGAAACATCCCCAATAATTGGAATGAACTTTGTAAATCTACCTCAGTTCAATGATTTAGAACAAAAGGAGAAATCGATGGAAATTGATTCCCCCTTCCTCTCCTCATTTCGGTGGATTGTCAGAGGCAAATATAAAGTCGATGAAACGCATTTTGTTAAAAGTAACAAAATCAGCTTTCATGAACTTTGAAGAGTTAACTACACTTGTTACGCAAATCGAAGCAGTTTTGAATTCCCCGTCCATTATCACCTGTATCTTCAGATCCCAATGATTTTAATACCTTAACTTCAGGACATTTTTTTTTGACTGGAAATGTTATTTTACCTTTTCCTGAACAATATACTGCTTCGAATTCTTTATCCTTTCATTCTAGGTGGTAACTGATTCAGAGCCTTTGAGACAAGTTCTGGAATCGGTGGTATAACAAATATCTGCATCACCTACAAACCCGTTCGAAATGGAATACCCAAAGTTCAAACCTGAAAGTGAATCTGTTTTTGTTATTAAAGGATTTCAACACCAAGTCCTTGGACCGTATTTTAAAGGTTTTTCCAGGAGTTGATGGAATTGTGAGAGTAGCTGAAATAAAGATCTCGTCAGGCTCCTACAACGAGCCATCTACAAATTAGTGCCATTACCTATTCCAGACAACCCTGCAGATACAGGACTTAACTAAGAACTTCGAACTTTTCTTATTTTTTGAACTTTAATTCCATTTATATTTTTTTATCGACTTTATAATTCAGTATTATAGATAACATGCGATTTAAGATTTTTATTTTGTAGAATTTAGTTAGTATTATCTTATATGTTATATTTGTAATTTGTTTATGTTAAAGTAAAATTTCATTGAAGTTTACGTGGGGAGAATGGTCGAACCCACTTTTTGATAGAGGGCGCCACGCATTGTTAGAGGGCGCTGTTTGTACTGATTTTTGGCAGAGATCTTCAAGACGCGAGAGTGTCTAGATGTATATTTGTGTTGATTAAGTTAGTTGTAAATTAGTTACGACTATTTGATTGCGATGGAGAATTAACAAACACACGGCTCATTGAACACTAATGCGACTGAAGGAAAGAAACAATTCTTTAAAGTGGGATAAATATTTAATACTTAATTAGGTCAGCGAAAACCTAATGTTAAATAGTATTATATATTCCTTTTACCCTTCCTTTCCCATGGTAATTAATTAAAAAAGTTTTTAGTATAATTTTATGGTATACGAAATATATTCTTATTTTTGATGAAAAGTGAGCTAAGCGAAATGGGAAAGATATGTGTATTGATTTTTTTTTTACAATTTACAACAATTTTTTTTACATTTAGCAACATTTTTTATTCACCGAATTAATCAATTCATTAATGACATGTTTTAGTTTTAGCTTATATTAACGTCGCACTAGAAGCAACACTAGGGCTATTGGCGACGGACCTCGTAATTTTGAAGCACGTTCAAGTGACGAGGACGACACCTGAGCTGGCAACCCCTCTCCTAACATCCACACAACGCCAAAGGGAGGACTTTGGGCCCCGAACAGGTTTAACGTGCATCAGCCCCGGCTACACGGCGGGTCTTTGGCGGCCAAGGGTCGAACCCGCGACTGAACGAAAGCCGCCTGCCGCTAGTCCACGACCTTGACCACTAGGCTACCGCGGCCCATTAATGACATGCAATTTAAACCATTTGTAATGACAATAGTTTTGTATAACTAAGTTGAAAATAACATACATTCCACCAGCTTTTTTTTAAAAAAAGAAGTATACAAATAAACCCATTAAACGCTGGTTTAATTCCTAATCGCATTTGTTTGACAAAAATATGCTCAATTATAACAACTTCGTTACAAAAATAAATGAGTCATTTATAGGTAAAGAAAAATTTAGGTGAACAATTGGTAAAAGAACCCCAAATGCTGATATAATTTATTTTTATCTCATTCAATTCCGAACTTGCATTTTCCTCGAATAAAATATAATGAATCAATGTTATCAAATTTAATGGATGCAGAAATAACATGAAGTTATATTTGAAAAATGCAGTAGTTTAATTTCTGAGGAATAATTTTTTCAGCATTTCTGATGTATATTCTTCAAAACACTTATTAATAAATGGAATTTACTTATCGTTCTTTTTTCATGGAATAATAACAGTAAGTTCAAAATGCACTAATGGCCATTAAAATTGCTACACCAAGAAAGCGATACGCTATACACGTGAAATTTACGCGACAGGAAATAGATGCTGTGACATGTAATGATAGGTTTTTCAACGCATTAATGCAAAGCAAATACTGGAAGCAACATCATTAAAAAAGTGTTTAGTATAATTTTATGGTATACGATGTGTTTAAAAGAAGAAATTGTATAGCAGGTTTCTCATATACAAATTACATTTGAACGTTGTGTCCTGATGAAAAGTTGTGATGTCTCCTTTATGAATACAAAATCGATGGGCTCAGAATGGTCACACGGAAAGCTGTGCTAGATCTCTCAACGGCCCGTTATCACTAACAGTCGGGAAGACAGACATGTTCCCCGCATGGTCTTAATGGATCGTACAGCCATGTCCCGAGTCAAGAAATGGGATCGTTTGCAAAACAAAAAGTGTGTAAACGTAGAGTTCGATGACGTTTGCAGCGGTACAGATAATCAGCTCGGCGACCATGACTTTGGCTACCCTTGACTCAACATTATTGACAGGAGCGCCTTCAATGGTGAGATCAACAACGAACCTGGACGCAGCAATGGCACGACGTCGTCTTTTCAGACGAAAATGAAAGAATTTTAATGGCGTGAGAGCCAGATGTGGCTATGATGCGCACAAACGGTGATGTAGAAGTTTGAAAAAAAATGAGGCGAAAAAGTTTGACAAGAAGGAGGGTCGAACATAAGGAAGGATCGCTAGGATATCCCAGGGGCGAGTCACCCGCGTTTACAATGACAGCAAACCCATAGGGAAAGAAAAGGATCACTAAGATGCCTCGGGGTCATGATGCCCGTATCTACCTGAAAAAGGCAGGCTTCTGAGGTCCCCTGATATAATGCCCAGGGGTAGGGTGCCCTGCTATACTCCCCGACACTGAGTACCCATTTTAGTCGCCTCTAATAGCATGCATGAGCTAAAGTGGGACTATTCTTTCACAAATCTCATAAATCTGTCAACAGAATCTAGATTCTGTTGCCAGATTCATAATTATCATATTCGCGTTTGGCGGCATTGTAGAGAACGCATATTGCCAGCGTGCTCTCAACATCGTCATACTGGCCCAATGACGATGGTATGGAGTGCCATTGGATGCATGTCTCGATTATCTTTTGTTTGCATTGACGGCACTTTGAACAGTGGCCGTTTCATTTCTGGTGTGTTAAGGCCCGTAGCTCTATTCTTTCTTCAAGCCATGCAAAACTCTACGTTTCAGCAGAATAATGCAAGACCACGTGCTGCTGGTGTTGCATAGACCTTCCTTGATATAGATAATGTTCAGCTGCTCTGCCATGGCCAGCATGTTCACCAATAGAAAATGTATGGTCATTGGTTGCCAAACGATTGGCTCGTCACTGTATTCCAGTCGCTACGGTCGATGAACTAAGGAGGGGGGGGGGAATCGAGTTGAAGTTACAAGGGCATCTGTACATGCCATCCAATCTCTCAGAAGTCGTTCTCGTTACTTGACCGAGGTTCAAAATTACGAGGTCCGTCGACAATAGCCCTCGTGTAGCTTCTAGTGCGTCGGTAATAAAGCCAAACCATCCGATTTCTGTTTGACTCAATGTTTAGGCGTAGAAGCTGTTATTACTGCCAGAGATGGTTATTCTGGGTATTGATTTCTCAGGATCTATGCTTTTAAATTTAATGACTTATTTGTAGTATATGTTTGTTCAATAAATATCATTTTGTTACTTGCATTTCTTGGTGTAGCAATTTGAATGCCCAGTAATATATTTATTTGCTATGAGCTTGGGAAGATTCATGTTCTACAATTATCAGAATTTTTTTAGGAAGGGGGGAGAGCTTTTATTAAGATTTCAATAAAAAAAAATTAAAACTGGCAGAAAAATGTGCTTTTGCAGACATGAAAGCGAAAGAGGATTCTTTTTGAAATTGCAACTGTTCATCAATATGTATTATATTAATTGATGTTTTTAGTCTTTAAAAAAGCCATTGTTATAATTTAAAATTTATAGCGGGTGTATTTCATTCTAAAGTTCATTAAAACATAAATCTACACTCGATTTCACATTAATTTATATTGATTATTTAATAATGTCATTAAATTGGTTATTGATTAATTGTATATTGATACTGTTTATTAATGGCGCTCTTAGAAGCAACACGAGGGCCACTGGCCATGTACCTCGTAATTTTGAGTTCAGCTGAAATAACTAGAACAACACATGAGCGGACACCTTCCTCTCCAAACTTCCACATTACGCCAACGGGAGGTCTGAAACCTCGACAGATGTAAGGCAAATCAGTTCCGCTACACCTCAATTTGATTGTTTTTATGAATGTCGCGAAAAGACACAACACAGGGGCTATCCGCAACATGGCTGGTCTTGAGTGGCATGAGGACTCGAACCCACGAATCAACGGAAACTACCAGTTCACTACCTAATAAAGGTTTTACGAACGTATATTAAAAACTAACTTAATAATCCTGATTACGAATGCCATTTTAACAACAGATTCTGCATAACAGGCCTAATTCCCTCACTGAAAAATGGTTAAAACTGATTGCAACATTATGTTTCTCAAGACATCTTTGTTAAAAACATCTAGTAAAAAGAACGGTAAAATTTTCCATTTCATGAGAGTGGCTAAATATCCAGGGTCACATAAGTCGTCTAAGAAGCTATATTTCTTGGGGGAAAAAAATGTAGTAAGTGAAGAAAATAAATTCTATTCAAACGAACAAAAAAAGTTAAAAATTTAACTAAATACTATACTCAAGTTAGCTAATTGACTATTTCATATAATTACCTAATGTTTTTTTTAAATGTAAGAAATCAAAATATAGTAATCTCTATATAATCCGCGTTTTTACACAGCCAGATAGGTCACTCCTAGTCGCGGTCAGGAACCGCTGTGAATTGAAATTGCCACGCCTGTCATCAACCAGTCTGTTCCGTGACAGAATAATGAGTGTACGAGTCTGCATTCGCTCATCAACATGCAACATTTCATCAGTGTAACTTTTTATGAATGCAGTGTTGTGTTTAAAAAATGTCTGTGTGTACAGTGTAAATATTAACATAAAGCTTTATCTCTTCCGGATGAGTGGTAGCTGTAGCGAACTCGCGGCCGGCGGTTTTCATTGAGTCTTGGTTCGAGCCTTAATGTTACTCTGGAACTGATGCACGTTAAATCTTTCGAGGCTTAAAATCCCCCCCCCCCCGCCTTCGTGGTTTGGAAGTTAGGAAAGGGAGGGTGCCAGCTCATGTGTCCTCATCACTACTTGACCGAGGTTCAAAATTATGAGGTCCGTCGCCAATAAACCTCGTGTTGCTTTTAGCGCGACGTTAATATAACCAAAAAATTCTGGATGAAAACGAGACTTTGAAACAACTTGGGGGAGGGGAGGGGTAAGGTTAGCAAGTCTCGATAATGAAATGGAGTAAATCGAGCTTTCTTCATAGATTCAGCCGATAATGGCTGACTGGTGACAAAGCGGGGCAAACAACAAATTCCAGACTTAAATGACAAAATGAAGAATGTAATGTCAATAGAAGAGATGATAAGTACCGACAGCTGTTCAAACACCTCACAACACAGTCATTGATCCTTTGCTACATCTATTATTTGGACAGAACCATATAGGGTCTCCGCGAATAATATTCTAGTGTCGAAGCGACTTCAAAAACAAGTGTGGAAAGAGTCATTTAAAGTGAAGAAACAAGAAAATTATTTTGAGCGTTTTTTACTTCAATGGAATATAATGCAGGCTATTTAAACAAATCAGTACATCTTCTGCAGTTTTATTTATTTTGTTTGACACTTTATTTTCGGATACTGCGTCAAAATGCATATAAAAATGTTGTTTAAATAAGTTTTTGTGATTTTCCAGTAACCTGGCGGTACTCCCCGGTACGATATCTGTTGAACTACGGATTGGTTTTATTAACGTCGCACTAGAAGCAACAAGAAGGCTATTGGCGATGGACCTCGTAATTTTGAACCTCGGTCAAGTAGGGAGGCCGACACCTAAGCTTGCACCCCCTCTCCTAACTTCCCCGCCACGCCTATGGCAAGACTTTCGGCCCCCGTCAAATTAAACGTACATCAGCCCCGGCTACACGGCGGATCTTTAGTTGCATCAAGGTTCGAAACCACGATTCAACGAAAAACATTGGCCGTGAGTCCGATGCCTTAACCACTAAGTTACCGCGGTTGCACGTCAACGGGAGGACTATGGGCCCCGACAGATTTAATTTGCATCAGTCCCAGCTACATGGCGGGTCTTTAGTGGCCAAGGCTCAAACCCGCGACTCGTCGAAAACCGCCGGCCACGAGTCCGAAACCATGACCACAAGGCTAGCGCTGCAATGCCGGATTACATCGTGAGCACTAAACTTATACTTAAAATATTAGTTGGTTGGTCACATATATTTTTAAAACCTTTTTTTTTTACGAACATTTTACAATTTAATTACCATAAAAAATTCTCATTATCTCCATTATTTCACTTCCAATAATGTCTTAGAAATTTTAAAATTCTTCATTCAAAATCATATGAATGAAACTAAACAACACAAGAAAATTAACAGAAATATATAAAATAACATAATAAGATACAATTTTTTTAAACAGTTTTTATTCATACTAGATCTCAAGCAACATTCTAGTACATGACATATCAATATATAATTATATATCATTTCATTAAATATTACTCTTTTAAATGCTCAGCAGATACATATAATACCAATATAATAATCGAAGGAAGTTTTTTTTTTTTCATAGTTATATTTGTGTGTGTGTGTATATATATATATGTTTGTAGTATATGTATCACATTTTATATATTCTTCATACTAATTTATATACACTATATATTAATTCATACAATTAAACAAATAGTTTTAAAAATCAAATTATTTGCACTAATATAAAAATTGTTATTGTAATAAAAGGAAACTAATTTTAATTATAAATTAAAATATTAAACTGTTTATGAAGAACATGCTGGCAAAGGCTTTTGATTTTAAAATGTATGTATGTATACATAAATATTAACAAAATGTATACAAAAGTATTTGATACTAATAAAATCTCCAGAAACAATAGTTTATAATTGTTTTTGTATGTAAATGTATAGAAAACATCTATAGCACAATACGTTTCTTTTTCTGGAATGTCATTTTTACTTGAGAGAGAGAATTTCTGTGTTAAAATTATAGAATATATTATACCTTTCTGTATTAAAATAGAAGAAAAAGAGTCAATTATAATATATATATATATAATGAATATTCTTGAGGCTAGAATAATATTAGTAAAAAAACCATTTTGCTTCAATATAAAACAGAATTAAAATTAATATATTAGAAAATTTTTACTCTCCTATATAATGAATCTGTAGCATAACAAGTTTACCATTCCTTACAAAATTAAAACTTGATATAGCAAATACAAGAAGATTATAAGGTACTCAACTAGTTACAAATTATTTTATTAGAGAGTTATTTTAAAACAAATCGAACATACAAAGTTGCATAAATATAACATTAATTCTTTTAATTAGGGAAAAAAAGACTGTTTTATCTCATTACAAAATTATTTAATGTATTTTGTAAAGTTTTAATATTCTTTAAAATTGAATTCCCACTTTTTTAATTCAAAAAAGCCATAATTTTTCTTGTTTAATTGCCATAAATATATGCTATACATTTACATTAAAAATCAAGATTGTTATTTTTTAAAGATAGTATTAGAACCAAAGAAATAATATACATTTCAGAAATAACATTCCATCAGATAAAAAAGAAAATAATTTCACACAATTCAGGGTTGCAACATTTTTTCCCCCATCTGTAGCAGATGAAACAATAAAACATTATTATGCTTAATTATATATAAGTAAAATGAAATACATACGAACCTGTTAATAAATTATAGTGGTGCCTTGAGTACAAGTTTAAAATTTTCCCTCCAAATACTAGTATATCAAATCTATTTTCCTATCTGAAATGAATTAAAATGAGATTTACTCAACACAGCCAACTATTCTATGTCAGTCGCCTACATTGACAATGAAAGAATGCCTTTCTTGAAAATTTTCAAGTCACCCCTTACCATCTTTGAACTGCTCATATGAATTATCCTGTGCTGAAGTATTCAGAGTTTGTTGCAGAAAATCTGTATGAATGTGATTTGTGCCTTTAAGCAGATTAAGTATCTTTTACAGTTTCCAGCAAGCTGCTTCTTGACAACAACAAAAACAGAAAATTCTCCATCGTTTTTAGAACAAAATTAGGCAGCTTAAAAATAACTTTGGTGTTATAGCTTTCATAAAGTAGTGTATGTATTGAGTTGTCAAGTCTATTACCCTTTTGTCTTGCTCATGTCTGTCTTTATTATTCCATCTTTAACCCTAATTTAAAATTTTACAAGACAGAAATGATTATACTGTGTGGTAAACATATGAATTGAATAACACACTAGACTTAGGAATCTGAGGTGAGTTAGTAATAATGATGTCACTACAACAGACTTGTATCTCAAATTCTGTCTTGTAATGCAAGGTAAAAATTTGACATACTGACTACCCAAATTTCAAAAAACTAACATGTTGGCAAATCCATATCTCAAGGTACCACTATATATTTAAAATTACAGCTAATATTAATATATGAAATTTTTTTATATGAGAAATCAAATACTTTCAAAATATTTATAAATGAATCCAATAAGATTTAAAATGAGAATCTGTATATATTCATTTAATAAAAACATATAACACTTAACAAAACAGATTTTTAAACATACATATTTTATTTGTGTGTGTGTGTGTAGTTATATATCAAACTGAAACTTTACTTATATAAGCAAGTTGTTCAAATTAAAATACACATTGAAAATTAAAAACAAAAGATTAATATCATTTTATAAATGAAAATACAAATTTTTAATGACTGTGTAGTGCTACCAAAATTTATATGTTAACAGAAAAAGAAATATATACTTATACCTTTTATAATGCAGTTTTATCTTAATATTTTTAAAAAAAATTTCAAGATGGTTTTCTAAACATTTTTGCAGTTATCTTTAAATTTTCAGTCTAATTTTGAAAAAAAACCCACAAATACAAGACCAAAATAAAGTTAACTTTATAATAATAACACCTTTGATTGACAATAGCATGTTTTATTTCTTACATTTCGTTAGAATAATTTGCGATAAATATGCATCCAATACTTTTGACATCATGTAAAACATTTAATGAAGAAGTTAAAATTATTTTTTACACATGTACAAAAAATAAATACTAGTTTATTTTATTAATATATATTTCTTAAATCTTTTGTAATTGACAGTTAATACATTCAATTTTTTTTTTTTTTTCACAAATATAAATCCAATATTTCAATATAAATCAAACACTTTTCGGTGAGACTTTATATGAAGTATTTAATTCAACAGTTAAAATGGTTTTTTATGTACATGTACAACATGAGTAAGATTTATTTTATTCATAACACATAATTCTTAAATCTTTTTAAACTGATAGTTAAAATACTGAAAAATTTATTTATAAAAATTATATGAAAATAATTTAACAGATATTCATCAACAATATTTATAAAAATAATTTAATTATTCCATTTGACTAATGTTAATGAATACAGGATCAAGTGCAAAAAATAATAAGCACCACATTAGTAATAAGGAAGAAAAAGTTTCTACTTCCATATTCCACAAATTGATTCAAATTATGCAATGCTGGAAATTATTGCTGTTACTTACAAAAGTTGCTTTTAATTATTTCGATTAATGAATGTCAAGTTTGTAAATAGTACAACCATATGTAGTGAGTATATTGAATCTGGTCAAAATTCAATAAAGTGGTGCATACAATGTTCAATCCCTTCAAATTAAAAACAGTTAATATAAAAAAAAAAAAAAAAAAAAAAGCGAGAAACTCAAAAAAGATTAAAGTAAAATGCATTATTTATAATATTACTAAGTAAATATAATAAGTTTTTTTTGTTATACAATATACATTACAAGATACAAAGTTTCAAATCTTATGTAATACATTAGTATATATGCAATTCATTTTTCATGTAAAATAAAATTAAAAATTATTGAAGCTCATTTCAATCTAAATATATTTATTCCATTTTAATTATCATTTAATACATAAAAGTGGAAAACATTTAAAAAGAATTCAAGAATCTTGATATAAAAGAAACATTTTAATCAGAAAACATCTTATCTTTATTCATAAGATTACATTATAAACAACTATTCATTCATTTTTAACAATTCAAACATCATAAAGAATGATGATTCTCATACCATCAAATTATATATATTTCTTTGTAATTGAATGATGAACATGATCAGTTTTTTCCAAATGTATTGAAAACAACTGTACACAAATTAAAAAAAAAAAAGTTTTATAATAATTATTACATCATTTTTTAACAAATTCTTAAGATTTAAACAAAAGTTTTAAAACAATCAAACAAATGCCCAATTTATGTAATTATCACTACATTTCATGCATTCATTAATATAATATAGCATGAATAAGGGAAAATGATTAAAAAAATATGTGTATATAAACCTACATGAAAGTTAGTGAATTTTTATAATTTTTAGAAAGTTTACCTATATATAACATACTACACAAGAAGAACTTAAGACATTTTTTAGTATATAATGGACATAAGTTAGAATGTGAGTTAAGAAACACTACCACCATTGCTAGCATGTCTTTATGTACAATGCAAGACCAAGCTTCAAAATATAAGAAAACCACAAACACAACATTTACGCTACAAGTTTTCACAGTACGCAAATTACAAGTTGTGCTCTTCATGTAAAAATATAAACAAGAGCTAGAATTGAAAAGTTAGATTTCTCAAACAAGACTAGTAACAAATCACTAAAATTTACATCATAAAAAAAAGTTAAAAATAGGAATGATTTAGAAATAAACAGAAAGTGAAATATTTTAAAAATAAAGTCTACTTTAGGACTAGACTGATAAAAATATTTAAACAAAAATATGACATAAAACAACATGTTCAGGTTTTATTGATTAATAAATCTGAAATAAATATTATATTGATCAAGCAAGCAATGTGTGTAAAAATATGCACATTTCTTTTATTGGCACAAAAACAATTTTCAACACTATTTAAAATAAATAAAGAGAAAATATCACCTCATCTAAATTATGAAAATAATAATAATAAATTCATTTGAAAATTTACTAGTAAAAAACAGGGAAAGAGATTCTATAACACCATATTTACTTGAAATCTTTAATGGTAAATTTAAAAGGATAAATGTAAAAATAATAACAGCATGCAAAATATTATTTAACATTTACAACTTTTAATGACAATTTGATGTACACCTGAGAAATAATTCAGAGGAAAATATAATTGATTTGAATTTTGCTATCATAACCATAGTTTCAAATATGATTTCATATCATAGCATATTTAGAACAATTTGGAAATTTAAAAATAAATGTACAAAAAATAAATATTTTAATGATGAAGTTTTTACTACATTAAAAACAGTTCTAGATTAAAATACATAAAAATATGGTTCTTAAATATTTAAATTCCGATTTTAAATTTCTACATCAAATGAAATTTTTTTAAACAAATGCCGAAATTAAATACCTCTCAATAAGTGCACATTTTAACATACACCAACTAATGCTTTTTAACAAAAAGATGCCATAATGAATAAAACAAAATTATGTATAAATAAATTATAGAATAAAATAGCACATAATTTAAAGAATCAATAAATATAAACAAAATAAATAAAAACAATAACAGACCAATAAAAATATATTTATAGAAAGAAAATTAATAAAAGTAGTTAAAAAGGGTAACTTTTTAAAAGCAAGCATTGTTTTTAAAAATATAAAAAAATTATTGGCACATTGTTTATGAAACATGGCCTATTCAGTACTATATGGTATATTAAGGCAAGTGTGTAACGACTAGTAAAAAGATTATACTTTAAATTAAATTTTCCAGGTTCAGAATTTATATCCTTAGGTTAAAATTTTGAAATATTTATCTTATTTTTAAACACATTTCTTTTTATAGTGATATGAAATAAAGACTAGCCAATATTAAAAACTGTACGATTTATCATTTGACATTAATGAACACTTGCCTCAATTTATCATTCAATTCAACCTACTCATAAGAGTAGTTTTTAGGCCGTCAGACAAACTTTGAAATGGCAAAAATGTACGTATTTCCTTTATTTTCTTTTAAAAATTAATTTAATATTTTCACATGCTATTAATAAATAGTGGTTACGGAAAATTCCCAGAGCTATTCACCAACTGCTTCAGGGCATTGTGAACAACATGTGGCAAATGATCAGACACCATTCTGGGGCTAATAATTATTTGATTAAAGTAGTCAACTGTGACCCATCGTCCATTGAAACTGAAAAAGATGAAACATGATTTATTTACTAATTAACATAAATATGCAATGAAAAGCATTAATATAGAAAATTAAATGTTATGTTCTTAAACCTAAAAAGATAAAATCTTTTTTTTTTATTTCACAGATGTGATTCTAATATTATGTAATCTTACTCTTCATGCATATATCACCATCTTCCACATGGCATCATACAGGTGATACTTAAAAAATATTTAGTTGAATCTATCTTAAAAATAGATTTTGGAAGAATAGAAAATAAAATTATGTGAGAAATAAAGGTCTTAAAGAAAGTTATTTACTGTTATCAGCTCATCAGTAAAATAATTAATGTAGATAACATTCTGATGAATTGAAGTATAATTATATTTAAGATACAATGTTATATATTACTTTCAAAAAAAAAAAAAAAAAACCCACTAATATTACTTGAGCTGAATAGAAGTTATTGTCTTTTACTTATTCTTCATTGAAATGAATTAAATAAATTAGAAAACTATTATGAATCAGCAAATATATAATTATAAGAAATTTTAAATAAAGTGGGTTATTAAGTCCTAAGTCAAGGGTGTCCCACCCCCAAAGCCTAAAGTACATATAAATGTGGTTGAAGGGAATGTTGAGAGAAATATTGATACCCACTACAAGAAAATGCAACTCCATCAAATTAATTCAAAAGTCTTTATGACAAATTGCCTCTTTTGAACCAAGTCTCTCACTTTAAACATTATACAAATTTTTATGACATGTAGGAGCCCAAGTTATTGCCTTGAGTTATATGTGAGTCAATATTGGTAATTTATCCATACCAACATGCATGCCTGAAATATATAATATCAAGTGAGAGTCCATTTTAGTGGCCAGATTCTGCATTTCTTTTATGACAAACAGCCCCATACTAGTTTCAGACAAGGTAACTTAGTTGATTCAATTGAGATGCTTTTCAACTAGTTGACAGGTCTATAGATCTTAGCATGAAATATTGTCTTTTGTATTGATTTAACTAGTGAGGAAGAGAACTAAAGTGGCACTTGTGCCTGGTGGATTGTCATTAAAAATGTGAGTACTAAGCATAAAGAGAGACAAGCCATTTCTATTTAAAACTAATATTTGCTACATTTCATATCATCCACTCAATCAACTATCACTTGCTCTAAAACCGACCTTATTCTTCTGGAGAACCAAAATAAAGAACGAGAATCACACTCCTATGATTCCTTTAATTATTGCAATCAGATGGATTATGACTGCAGTCAATACATTACATACATTATTCCTGCATAGTTTGCAAACAATTATACAGCAAGACAGATGAACTGATTGATGTGAGTGTTTTGACAAACTGAGAGACAAAAATAAAACAGTTATTAACTAATTGGTTTTAATATTCTGTTAAAGGCAGATAAATATATTTTTTAACTTATTATTAAACCATCTTTTAAAATTCTTGTTCTTTCATAAAAATAAATTTTACTGTTTATTTCTATTATTACCCTTACCTTTACCAATTAAGTAGTTGGAAAATTTTGAAATTTTAGCAATGGTCTCTCATCTCAACAAAATTCTATAATAAAAAAAACAACTAAACATATAAAACAAAAGAACATTAGCGATGAAAAATGACAGAGAACTATTTTTTTTATTGAGAGAAGGTAAGGCATTTTGCTTAATTTGTTACATTTTCATACCTGTCTTAATTGCCTTGGGGTATTGGAGTTGCTTGTTTTCGGATGACAACTGGGTATTACGATTACCTACAAAAATATTTACAACAGATAGGAGTGAAGGATTCGGCTTGTTTCCCTCTGTGCCATCATGGTGATATGGATGGTGACCACCTCAAGAACTGCCCTGAAGTTTTAAAGTTTTTGGCTGACAACTCTTTTGAGTCTAACGAAGCAGACAGGTGTAGGATTAAAAAAAAAAAATACCTATATTAAAAAAGTGTAATTTTAAAAAGGACATTATATGCCAAAACCCGCCATTAAATTTGATGCTCATCAAGGATAGAGTCATAAAGACAAAATAGCAGTACAAAAAAATAGGCCTTATATGACAACAAAAGCTTTTTTAACAACGTTATAATTTGGACTGAATATTTTGTGAAGATAAATTATGTAGTTTCCAATTCAATCACTAAAAAATCAAAATTATTTTCAAATGATGAGTTTATTAAGCAATGCATGGAAAGCATGGAAGATACTATTTTCCTTGATCAGAAAGATATTTCTAAAACCAGTTTGTTTCATCAAACTATTGCCAGGAGAGTTGACAAGCTTGGAAAATTTATAGAAAAAAATTTGAAAAGTACAGCTTGTAGTTATTTTATTCTTCGATAATAGATTAAAGTACTGATGTTATACATATAGCTAAATTTGTCATTTGCATTAGGTATATGAATGATGATTGTAATGTAACTGAAGAAATGGTTTCTTTAGTACTATTTAAAGGCACAACATTAAGAACTTTGAATGAAGCAGAGGGAGAAAAACAATAACCTGATTTTTTTTGTCTCTTGCCAATATATCTAGTGTAAATATAAAAGATGCTCCAGCAATGATAGGTAAAAAATAACTGCTTGTAAAATTAATAGATGATGATGTTGTTGTTATTGGAAATTCTTGTTTCATGAAGTACCACTGCATAAAACCCCAAGAAATTTATGTCAAAAAGCTTTCAAAATGGACTATGTTACAAAAATTGTCATGACTGTGAATTTTATAAGGGCACAAGGATTGAATAATCACCAATGACAGGAATTTCTTAGATGCTTGGATGATAAGTATGATGATATCATATACTTTACAATAGTGGAGTGGCTCAACTGAGCCGAAATGTTAAAAGATTTTATGACATCCTTAATGAAATTAAATCTTTTATGATATCAAAAGTAATATAAGTACCAGAATTTGATGATGCCAATTGGCTTGAAGATTTAGTACTTTAGGAAGATATGATTGCTCATATAAATTATTTACACAAGTATCTTTAAAGTAAAAACTAACTCATCTGTACAATGTTTCTAATCATAAATGCATTCCAAATGAAATTGAAATTAAGACAAACCCAAATTATTGCATATAGCTTTTAGAATTGCAACAAGTTGGCCATACTCAATCAGAAAAAATGTGCAGCCCAATCTGCATTTTGATGAAAGAATTTGGAAACAATTCTCAGGATTTTTGAAAAAATAAACAAATATTTACTAATTATATTTTTAAGACTCCATTTATAGTGGATAGAAATATGCTGCCATCAAATTTTCAAAAATGTATAATAAATGCTTAACATGCACAGAGATACAATCTGACATGCAGCTTAAAGAGAAATTTTCTTAAGCCTTTCTTCTCTTTATTGGACTTTTATAAATCATACTTCCCAAAGCCAAATACCTGTCATTGCACAATCATTCATTAGTCATGTTTGTTAGGAAGCATAATTGGGAACAACTATTTTTAAGAGTGAGGCACACTAAGAGTAAAATTAGAACTAGAATATCATATATTTCAATGAGTACCAGATACTTCAATTCCAGATATTTCAATGAGTGAAAGCTAATTTGATGAATGGATTTGGGTCCTCAGTTCTGACACTAACTTTAAAATATTTAAGATTCATTTTGTTTAAAGATGCCCTTCATACTTATTTTTAAGAGTGCTTTATTCACAGCATTCTATTATCCCTAGTGTATGTTTTAGTATTTTTCAGTTGGGTAAATGCAAATTTCACCAACATTAGATTTTTCCATTTGGTGATATTCAACAAACCCCACAGCAATATAAATACTTTCAAAAATAAAACTCATTTTAATAAAATGAATGAAAATTTCATTTAGAATTATTTTCCTCATTAATTTAAAATATATCAATTAAAGAGATGAAAACGTGACATATTTGGTGATTTATCAGTTGTGTGCAGCTAACAGAAAAGTACTTGCAATATTTTTTTGCAAACTAGCAGATCCATGTATAAACCAACCTGTGGATTCAGCTTAGAAAAATTTCCGAAAATTCTTGCCTGGAAATATACAGTGGTTAAATGTAAAATAGTGAAATCTGAATAAGTAGTTAAAATCTCTAGAAAGTTTTAGTTTTGAAAAATTAAATAGCTTTAAATGTTTTCAAAAATAAACTTAAAATAAGGAACAAAGCGTTTCTTGAAAATATTTTTTTATTATAAAAGATTATTAAACTTTTTACAGATTTTTTTGAATTAAGTATACTGCTGTCTAACTTTCTATTTAATATTTATATTAATAACTTGCCTTTTAAAATGTTACTATCTTTAATGGAAATAACTTTACAATTTTAAAATAGTAGCAGGTCCATAACATGTCTTCACAGATTGATATAAATAACAAATATCTATTTAGGAAAAAGTGTTTTTCATTAGAGAACTCAAGCAAAGTCTGCTGCTTCAATTTACACATAGCACACAAAATAGAATACAGATCACAACAGAGGCAAACCTGACAGCATAAGTAGTTTACTGCTAAGTTATAATAAAAACAATAAGCAAAAAAAGGTTGTAGAAAACAATTGTCTCAAAAGTTCAGACATTACCATCAAAACAACAATTATAAAAAGAATGATATACTAGCTATACAGTGCTATCACTAATTAATACTTCTTGGTTTTCAGTTCATTAAGGCACCAATTCATAACATGGATTCTCAAACAATTAGTTTGATTTCTTTCATAATACAAAATTACTACCCATAGCAATCTAATAACAGATTCAGATCTGGATATAGGGCAAGTCAGATGATACAGGAGATATGCTGTAGAGGAAATATTATTTATTGAAATATGAATGGTGTAATTAGAAGCAACACAGGGCTATTGATCAAATCGCCCAAGGGAACTAAACACAACTGGAGCAGTTTAAAGTATCTTATATTGGTTGCTCAGGAAAAAATAGAGCTATTGATGATGAGCTTAATAATTCTGAACTTCAGTCAAGTGATGAGAATGACATCTGAGCTGGCACTACACTCTCCTAACATCCACAGGATCGATTCTAGAGGCAAAGCCATTAATTCCTTATGCCATTTAATTTAAATCACTCCCTCACACTGCATTACATTAACTTGTTTTCTAAACTGTATTTAAAATTAAAAACTTACTTACTAGATACCAAACAAAATTGAAGAAAATTTCTTTATAAATAAAAAAACACTTGACTTATGCATTTAATGAATTGTCAACAAGTTTAATTCATCAGTAATAACATAAATATAAGTGAGTGCTGTTTATATACTTAATTTTCTTGAAAATGATATCGCTTCATACTCTTGCAAATACAAAATTTATAAAAGTTTATTTCTTCGAAAGGTGTTATAGGAAGACAAAGTATGAATTAGACAAAAATGGTAAAACAATTTCAAAAGTAAGTTTATTTTTCAATTACACAAGAGTTAATATGAAATATTTAGTATAAAAATCAAAGTGCTGAAACTTTTTGCGAAAATTCTCCAAAGAAGAATTTCGGGATGGAAACACTTGATATTTATTGAACCACTCGATCCCCTTGAAGCATTGTAAATTTCGTCAAAACATTTAAAAATTCCCCATTTGATTCTGCCAAACACTTTTGTGAATCAATATTAAAGATAACATGGTTAAGGTTTGAAAATGTTTGACTGTTAACAATCGTAAGGATTATTGAAGTTTACTCCAATAACAGTTACAAGTGTAATTTGAAACTAATTATTTTTTTGACTATATACTCTTAAAAAACTTAAATAAAATTGGAGGTGAAGACATTATTTTTGAAATTGAAAATTCAAAATTTGAGCTAAAAAATATCATTGAGGCCACAGAAATAGTTTCTTAATTTTTGATCTTGAGGAGAGAATTTTGTAAAAGAGGATTTGCTCGGATCCCGTAGACCGAATAAATAAGGCATTTGAACGGATGTTAAAGAAATGTGTTCATAACAAATCATCCATTCATCCTGAAAGCCGGTGAGCCCATAATGAGCTGAATGAAATTTTAACTATCAATGTCATCCATTCTGAAACTTTACAAATCTTACAAGTGAAA
Source organism: Nephila pilipes (assembly GCA_019974015.1). Lineage (NCBI taxonomy): Eukaryota > Metazoa > Arthropoda > Arachnida > Araneae > Nephilidae > Nephila > Nephila pilipes. Next base: position 84,431 of record BMAW01120398.1, read on the forward strand.
CTCATGTTAACAGCTAATAAATAGCTTATTATATGTATTAATATTATTCCATTAAATAAAATAAAAAAATTAAAATGTCACTCTTCTTGCTTTCTTACGTGCAAGTTTATCAATAATACCAACTAACTTATTGCTTCAAACAAATTTTTCTCTATTGCAATTAAACCTAAATTACTCAATCTCTCTTGGCATATAGATGATCTTAAGTAAGATTTAATAGTATTTAGCTTCAAGAAACTTCTGTTACCCATTGCAACTGTGAATGGCAGGGTTAAATTATTCATAAGATTACAGAAAAATTGGGGGAAATGATGAAATTACATTGTTTTCTACAATTAACTCCAAATTTTTTAAAGAATCAATAATATCATGATTAATAATTTTTTGTATCATTAACTCATTGTACAAATAATCACTATTAGCAAACTGAATATCCATTTGAAATCTGGAAGAAAATATCAAAATTTGCACATGAATTTTTAAAATCATCTTAAGACATATTCCTGAATTAATTTAAAAATTTAAATAATAGGTTACATTTGTTTAAAGAGATAAATAATTCTTGAATAGAATTCCAAGCAGTATAAAAAAATTCAACTTTAAATAATAATTTTGGATCTTTCAACTTGCTTATCAATGCATTCATAATCAAAAAGCCAAACTTTGTTTCTGTGCCTTAAAAAGAAATTCTATATTTATATCAATATTAAGTCACTATTTCTGTGGTATTATTGATATATTTATAAAAGGCTTCATCAGATTTAGATGAATATAGGAAATAGATAATTTATTTTGTTTTTAGTTTGATGGATTCATTAACTGTTGACTTGGGGGATTTTAGCAGTTTATTTATAACATTATCTTTTAAAGAATATAATTCTATTTCAAAATTGAAAAATAAACTTAAAAGTAGACATAGTAAAAAAAATTTGCTGCAACTTTAATTTTTGTACCTCTGGAGTCATCTTCCATTAGCATATTTTTATCAACTCTTTTAATTGCAATTTTAAAAGTCTGTTTGCTTTCTTTCTACTCTTTCAGCTAGTCTCACTAATAGGTTGTAAAGTTAGTTTTTTTCAACTTTAGTTCCTAATGTTAGTTTATTTAACATATATTTTTATAATGTTCAATCTATAAGATGTAGAGAGGAAAAAAAAAAAAAAAATACAATTCTTGGACAATACTGAAAAAGCCAACAATCTCAATTGTTGTATTGGTCAAATAATTTACAATCAAATTTAATGAACAAGATATATAAGGGTATATATACATAGCTCATGGATTAACATTCTTAAACCTATATTGTAGATCCCTTTTTTTCCTTTCATATCAGAAACAATATCATACCCCTGGCCATATAAGTTTTATAAACCTAAATCATAACTAACAATTTGTTGGTAAAATAGTTATACAATCCTTCTCCAGTTGCATTAAAAAAAAAAACACAGAATAAAATCGTAAAAACAATTCTTTAATTTCAATAAGAAATGTATTCACATAAAATACTTTAACTATAAATGAAATTTTCTCTATCTGATTTGAATCCTGCATACTATCTAAAATAACTGAAAAGTATTTTACTTCCTTACCTAGCCTTCAATTTTCACTTTCATTGAATTATCCAACACAGCAATAATTTTTGGATAAAATGTCAAAGATATAAGGCATGTGACTATTTTTTTTTACTTTTTTTTTTGTATATTATTAACATATTTTGAAATAATTGGATTAACTTTTGCCAATATTTCTAAGGTTTTTAGAAAATTCTCATTATCTTTTCAATAATATATCATATTTGTCCATCACATATTACTATGCGATATGTTAATATGAACTCATCTCAATCATGGTTCTTTAGGAGTGGGTTTTAAAAAGATTTTTTGAATGACTTTTTTCAATACAATATTTCTAGAACCTGTGTATCATGCCTTTTGAAACTGGAATGCACAGTTCATTTGTAATGTGCTGGAGAGAAATATTTCATGTTGATGCCATTATTATAATCAAAGAGTTGCAAAAAAGATTTTAATTACATATACATTTCTTGTTTAAAAGTCTTATAAATGATAGCAACAACCACATTGTTAGTAAGAACATTTTCACAAGTTTGGAGGGAAGAGTACTTTTCTCCAAACTATGTGAAGTTGGGGACCATATGCTTAAGGTAGGGTGGTTAATTTATTGATACAAGGCCCATATTTGGCCATGGTATATCAAACACTTATTGCATTGCTATTAACTATGTATATTGTGTAAATAATTATTACACGTATATCTATGATGTTAATCTTAAGTGAAGGAAGGAAGAAAATTGGGAAATATAGCTAGAGCATGTTAGGGATGCATCATCTGTGTTTATTAAAGATAGTAAAGCTTATTGAAGAGAGGAATGATCACTCAGGTACCTTTGGTTCTGAAATCTTGCACTTAAAGAAGGTAAGTATCAGAGGGAGTAATTAGTTGATTATTTAATTATCAATTTCTAAATTAATAAATATGCCAATAGTTGATAACAAAATTTTGAAGAAAAAAACTAGTAGTAAGACTGATTTGATTTGCAAAAGATTTTATCAGATATAAAAAAAAAAAAAAAAAAAACATTAAATAATGAAAATATTATTTGTTTATAATTATCTAAGGAATGAAAAAAATATAAAACATGATGTTAAAATTTATAACAATAATAAAGTAGTTCATGAAATATGGAAGAAATAGCACAAATATATTAATAGATCTCTGGATGTATCAAAGCAAGTTGACATACATTTTTTTTTTTTATATATATATATATTTAAAAATTAGAACACTAAAGACTCAACTAAATTAAAATATATTATTAATTTTCAGTGAATTAAGAGCACCTTTTTCTAAAAATTAACTTTTTAAAAAGGATCTCACAAATCTTTTGAATTTGTGTATGAATTTCCTCACAACATCAATAAAACAAAAATTAGCATAGGATTGAGTTTGATTTGATTAATCATATAACAATTAATGGCTACAAAAATTTATATAAATTACATTTTTTTCCTTATTTTAAAAATGACTGTAAATTTTTATATTTTATTTAAATTCTCTAAGATTAAAAGTCTCCAATTTTAAAAAATAATACAGTGCAAATAACACAATTTAATAGAATACCAAAATATTTGTTTCACTTTTGAAATTTTTTTTCTTCTCTTGTCTGCTATAAACAATAATATTTTTTATGCAGCCCTGTCTACGTTTTTCAAAAAATGAAGTTTTTCTGTGACACAATAGGGATTTTTTTAAAAAAAATGAAACTCATTAAATCAATTTATTTTCATGCATTTAAATAAACTAATTTCTATACAAAAGAAAAATTGAGCTAAAAAATTATAATCTTAAATATTTTTAAATGAAATCAATATAATACTTTGCAATAAGAAATTTAATGAATAAGGGTAAAAAGAGCTTAAATAATTAAATGGTATGACAAAAGATAAAAAAAAAAAAAAAACTGAAAAAACTTTGCATTGTAAATATAAATTTGACGGCTATGTGTTAATCATGAGAGAAAATATTAGAAAAATTACCCAGAATCAGCACGTGACAAATGTAGAACCCGGCCAGGAATATATAGTGGGACTGGGGCTGAATGCCGAGAATGAGGTGCAGTCTGTCCACTACTGACACTGCCCTCAGAAGAGCCCTCCTATGGAGAAAATATAATTTAAAACTGACCAGCAATATTTTCTTAAATTTTAAATGATTATTAGGAATTTTTTAATTCCAAGAATAAGTGAAATTCATAAAAGTTAACTTACAATAAATTTATTAAGTATTAACAAATGGCACCCTCTATGGTATAATTAGATGGAAAATGGTTTAAAAAATTCATATTTTATACATAAAAAAATTTAATTAGATTCTAAATCTTTTATAAAATGAAATGAGACATGCTACAGTTTGAATTTTAAATGCCTTTTTTTAGAACCAGAATAAGACTATTTGTTTTTTTAAAAAAAAATGGTGTTTTATTTCTTACAAGAAAAATAAAACCAAATATTTCTAGACATATGCTTTCAAGTTCACACTGAATATATACTTTTATAATAAATACAATTTTTTTCAAAAGTATACAATTATTTTAGAAGCAAAGGAATTCTACCTGTGAACTATTTGTAGTATAATTTCCGCTAGAATTTGTCTGACCAAAATGCTCCAATAAAGGACGAGACAGTGGAGCTGTGTTGGTATCTGATTGAGGTTGCTTCTTTCCAAAACAATCAAACAGTTTAAGAAGAAATATTTTATACTGAAAGAAAAATTAAAGAAAGGAAATTTTAGAACACACACATATATATAAAGAAGTGATGAAACTAAATTTTTTAATTAGTACAATAATTTTTTTTTAAATATTTCAGAATGTTATGAGTTTATTAATATATTATGAGAGAGAAGCAATTACATCATGATAGTGATGGACACAGCACAATTCATGCTCACGCTCACTTGCTTCCACGGTTAAGTCAGAAAAACGATAATAATCACATCATGAAAATTTGAGAACATCAGATGCATTGTTTTGCCTTCATGGCTAAAATGGAAGGCAACAAAATTTTCCCTGGTTGGAATAAGTAAGGATTTCTTCAGATTACATGGTATTAGATTTAGGGATGTTTAGGTATTTTAAGCTGCAAACAAAAAGTCTATAGGGAACTCTCCCTATGAATGTAAAACTAGGGAAAACTGGATCTGAGCTGATTTAAAGGACATGATCACATAAATTAGAAATTCAAATGGATTTGTATCAGCAAATATGATGAACTTCCCACTAGAAGCTTTAAATTACAGGAAAAATTAGAAAATTAAATTCAAGTTAAATCATTACATACACACACACATATACAGAATTTCAAATCTGTAGCAGAAACAAAATGTTTTTAAGTCAGTTAAAATGTCTACATTGTAAAATAATATTTATTGATAATTTTACAATAGATAGATTATTGAATATTTATTTGGCCAACCATATATAGATAAAAAGCACTCAAGTTAAAATAATTACACGTGCTATACAACAATACATACAGTAAAGCTTAAAAGTTAACACAAAATTTTTTGAAATTTAAACATAAAACTGTTTCACATATTTTTAATATAGAAATTACATATTAAGAATGTGCAGTAGTACTAAGTACTTATAATAAAAGTTCATTTTTAAAAAGAACCATATTTCAAATAGTTTAACAGTCTTCATAATAAGAAAAAAGTTATCAATGAGATGAATATAACTGATATATATATATATATATATATATATATATAAATACATTATATTAAATCTAAATCTATAAAATCACTCTAAACATAATATTAAAAGAGTTTAAACTTTAAATCTATTTCTGATCATTATTTTAACAAAAATAATTAATCATAATTATTATCAGATCTGATACATAAAAAACATATGGTTTTGATTTCGAGCACATATTTTTTTTGCATTTAAACATTTAAAATAAAAATTATTCATTAAAATAAAGCAAAAAATTCAAATTTTACCTACATAATTAAAATAAACTATTTTAAAAAACAATATGACTCCCAAGATATTTTATGATTATTTAATTTTACAAATTGTAAAGTACATTATAATGCAAAATCTCTTGCAATTTTTAGAAAGAATCTGAATTTTCATCTAAACCGTGGTAAAAAAAATCTCTTAAGTATTTATCAATAATTCATTCAAATAGCATATATCTTTGTTAAAAAAAATCAATAGCCCCAAAGAAATTCTTACTAGTTCAATATGATTATCAAAACATATGAGAATTACAATATGAAATGTTTCACACTAATTCAACTTCAATAAATTAATTTATACAAATAACGATATGTAGAGACAATATTTAGAAAATAAAATAAAATTGAAGGAAATAAAAATTACTTTTGGTTGTTCTGAATCTAAAATACAGTTCAAAAGCTTCCTTTTCATATCCTCAACATTTGGCACACTCAATCTTGGCACTAGGTCATCTCCAAGAGTCACAGACATAATAAAATCCTCAGAGTACTTCACTCCTTCAAGACTCATAAGTCCTCCAGGTGGACTAAAGGAATAACAGCGTAGATTTGGGTAAATGGGGCGTAAAAGCACAGCAAGGAGGGAAGCTGTACCAGCACCCAAACTGTGACCTGTTATGGCAAGAGAGTAACTCTGGTGAAGAGCAAACGCATCACTCAAAGCATGGCTTTCTTCAAGCTTATTCTTAACAAAAAATGCAGCTCTCAACATTCCTCTATGACAAAATACTCCTTGAGGACAGCCATCAGTAAAGAGTTTGTCACAATCAACGGTCAAGTCTGTCAATGTATCAGAGAGAGAAAGGGTACCTCGAATGGCAACAACGACAGAACAGGTTTGGTGATCAATTGCAACATAGAAGGGTATTTCATACACTCTGTTGTGGAAAGACACAAAGATGAGATCTTCATCAGAAAGACCTGTGACGTGTTTCAGAGCTGCAGTGTGGCATTCACAACAGTTATCATCAACAATATAGCTTGGAGGTTTGCAACAACATGCACAGCATCTACAGATGGTAATATCATATATAAATCAATTACATAATATCGCCTTATTCAATTACTTATTATTAAACAATTATAATTTAAGCTTTTTTTTTTATACACAGGCAAAAATCTCATTAAAATGTATCATAATGCTATCAAAGAAAAAATGAATTCACTAACTCAAATTTGAAACTTACATAAATAAAGTCTTAGAAATTGAAATAAGAATTCATACTAAGCCTTAGAAAGAAAAGAATGAAGTGGGGAAAAAAACAAGATTTGTAGAAAGGGAAATTTTTTACTTTTTACAGAATAACTTGGGAAAACATCCTTTTTTGCTAATAAATATGAAAAATGTATACAAAAGATTCTCTAATATTTATAAAATATATTGATTAATAGAAATGCAAGTACTTAGATATGTAGGAAAATTAAAATAAGATAATATAAATAAACAAATTTGAATTACATATGAAATTAAGAAGGAAATTTAAGTTGCAATATTGGGCGGTGAAACAGGCTCAGTTACCTTGATAGTGATGGTCTTAATAATCTGGAGCCATGGCAGAAGACAAGGGGAAAAAAAAGACATTGGATTTTTTTAAAGACTGTCAGGTAAAGTTACATTTAATGTGTTGCAGTCTTCATTATTTTGTACATGGGCTTTAATTGGAATCATGAGATTAATTAGCCATTTGACTAGTAAATTGCTGGCAAAGAAGCCTGAAACTTTAACAACTACTAGGAAACTTTAGCTAATTAAAAAGAAGGGAAATTACACTAAAAATCAAAGAATATGAAAAGACTATATATTTTTAGACTATAAAATTTTTAAAATGAAAAGGTAAATTTAATATAATTTATAACAATAAAATTATAGATAAATACAAACATTTGAATATTCATATCAAACTGACCTCATATCTTTCCAAATTTGGCACATGCCAGTAAAAAAATTTGAATACAGGAACAAAGGCCATCCGTAACTTCCTTCTGCAAATTTCATAAAATGGCAAGCAAGTTCTGGAGTCATCCAAAACTGGTTGGCAGGTGGAGTAAAAACACCTGGGCTTGAAATAATACTTCCTTGAACAGCTCCTATTTCATTAAAAAAAAATGTAATTTCCTTTCTTTTGGAAATTTTTCATACTTGTTACTAAATACTTTTAAAAAAGAAACATGCAAACAAAAAACCATTATGAAATAAACTACATACTCACTTTCAATCAATATATTCCGAAAATATAGTTTGTCATTTTTAAAATTATTGTAAAACAAAAAAAATAAAAGGTCTTAAAATTTAAAAAGTCCTTAAAATGGAAGTTTTTTTACAAATAATTAAAACAAAATATATAAACCGAGACAGCTATTGGGAATCAGAAGCTGGGGCAGAAAAAACAAAATGTATTGACAACACAATAACTGTGTGTGTGGGGGGGGGGGGAGAAATACCATTTTGTAGCTAATTTTTATTTCTGTAAATTTTGACACTTTCTGAGTGAATTTAGAAGTAAAAGTTGACAACTTATACCAATGTAAATGAGATTTAGTTTAAAAAAAGTTCAATATTTTTTTAAAAAATTTGATTAATACAATACAATAAAACTTTACGAAGCAAAAATATTATACATGTATAAAAATTCAAAAAGAGTTCTTCAAGAAATCAAAAATTATCAGTGATAATTTCATTTAAAAAGCAAGGCTTAGTTAAAATAAATACCAAAAAATCATAATTAACCTTTACCCAACAAGTACGGAAATTGAATACCTTTCAAACTACATATCTCGGAAAGATTGTTTTATATCCCATAAAGCTACAAAATATGCAAGTAAAAATAAAAAATACTCTTATAGATTGCTTACTCTAAATAGCATTTAAATAAGGGCTTAAAGTTCAATTAATTATATAATAAAAAGAAAGACCCCCCCCCATACAATGCAAAATAATTCCTCAGAATCATATTGTTAGTTTCTGTTTTAAAACAACATTAAATGTTTTTGTTTTCGCCCAGCATAGACTTCTACACATTCATCCACCTTAACTATCCTTCTTCACAGTACATTTTACAGGTACTGTGAGGAAGGATAGCCAAGTGAGAATTTCCACTACTTGCTGGGATGTTTTACGAAACAGTTAGCAATGACACGTGAGCCAAACAATCAAGCTGCAAGACATTACATTTTGTACATATTTTCACTAAGCAAATTTTTTAATAATGAAAAAAAATGGAAGGATAAATAATTAAGTGATAAGGCAACAGAGTTTATAAAAATGTTTTGTTTATAATTCCTAGTTTTAGGAGGCAAAAATGGAATAAAAATATGCTTCCTTCACGTTGCACATGAAGACATTACAATTTTTTTTTTTTTTTAAAAAATTGTAACCTTTTAAATAAAATATTTACTTTCAATAATTGCTTTTTGTGAAGAAATTACAGAGCACTTTAATATTTAAGAATTAAAAAAAATGTACACAAAAATTATTTTAAGAATTTTTACATACATTTCACAAAAATAACTTAAAAATTAATATTCCATAATAAAATAAAAGTTGTGAATACAACAAAAAAGAATCAAGTAAAAATAGACAAAAGAAATAACACATTATTTAAATAAATTTTCTTAGTACCAGTACTAGTTAATGAATCAGGTGACTGCACAGAAAAATTTTCAGAATGTTGTGAGGTAGAAACTCTATTTCCATTTTCTGAAGACTGCTTCTGCCGAAGTAGTATTAACCCAGCAGCTATATCAGATGGCACCAAATCCACATCCTTATGAAGAAATATTAAATAATATTAAAAACTTCAAGACCATTTTAATTTAAAATACTTCTTATTAAATATGTGATAGTAATATACAGCACGTAAATTAAAGAAAAATTCTTACTTCAAACTGACAAGTAAATAATTTAGAAATATCAGAGTAGGCACTCCTGCTTTGTTCATCTTGATTACCACAACAGCAGCAAAATAACCGAATCCTATAAAAAATACTTAATTAAGATTATAAGATTCATGGCTTTACGCACAAATAAATTTGAACTGTTCATAATTTTCTATGAAAGATATGTGATGAATTTAAATTAAGAAACAAAAAAAAAAAAAAAAAAAAAAATTTAAAAAAATTTTTTAATTTAAATTTAAAAAAAAAAAAAAAAAAAAAAACCCACTTCTGTTAACCCTTTACGGTCACAATTTTATCAAAACATGATGGAAGAAAATCTTTTACTTCTATCTAATGTTTTGAGATGGTTCGAATAACAGAAGCATGAGCCAGATGCACCTTGTTATCAATTCCTTCTGAGAGGATAGAGATGCCAATTTTTTTAAAGTACATTTTATTTATGTATAGACTCACAGTATAACATTTTTCATGTTGTTTCATCGATAGTTTTGCTTTTAACGTTGTACTCTTCAAAGGGTTAAAATGGAATGCAATGAATTTCTAACTTGCATGTATTTTTTTAACACTCTTAAAAGGCTATAACTCTTTTTCAAATTAAAATTTATTTATTTTGTACTACTGCATTCACTTAATATAATGAATAAGCTTCTAAATTAAGACTTTTTACTTCACTTCTATGTCAAGAACAAGCTAAATTTTAGCTAAAATCAAACTGGAATGTTATGAGAAAATCAAGCAGCAGTTTCTTTTGTTAGTAGTCTTTTGATGCAGTAACAGTTTGCAGATTTGTTGAGTTACTTAGTACTCTTAATTTTGTATTGCTTTCAGAAAAATGTTCGGAAGTAAACATCCATCTACTACTTCTGAATCTTGTAAATACAGCTACAAATTTTTTATTGCCAGTAATGACTTTTGATCACAGATTTCTGTAAAAATGTAATTAATGTATGCAATAGAAGGATATCTTAGATATACTAAGGAAAGAATATGAAAATTGATATATAAACAAAAGAACAATAAAAATATGTTCAATTTACTTACTGCCACTCCCAAACTTTTCTTGCTTTTTCCACATTTGCGGCATTTAAGTTAATATATAATGCCTGTGGTTCACCACGTTCTACATCAGCAACTCTGTGTCCACTTCCATTATTCTTATATGAACCGACTGGATCAAACACCAGTATTATACCAAAGATCATGATCCCAAGCAGAATCCAACTACAGGCTGCTATAATCTAGAATAAATAAAAATAAATACATAAAAATGAACAACACTAACTAGGAAATTGCTATTAAGAAATTAACAATATTATTTAAGTAATAAATCAGTAAATGATGATTTGTATGGTAATTGATTTTGTTGTAAATTTCAAAGAAGATGAAGGGGGGGGGGAAGCAAATTTCAAAAAACAGTTTGAGTCAAAATTCAGTAAATTTGAAATTTTAATAATAAAGTTATATCTAATACATAACATAACCAGTAACTTATAAAATCTTAAATAATCAATGAGTTAAATGAAAAGTTTTATTTTTCAACAGTTCAGCATTTATTTTCAAAGTACTAAGAAATTATGAAATTATTTTCATTGCATAACATTTTAAAACAGATAAAATTAGTTAAAGGTGATTTTAAATGTTTCAGAATAACAAAGATAAAAAATCCCACTGTACTTATTTACCATTAAAAATCCAATAATGTTGAACAACATATATCATTCTAATTAAAGTATGAATAATATTTAGCAATTTTTATGTTAAATATACATTCAAGGATTGGCTAATATGTCAGTAATCTTCATAAACAATTATAAATGCTCTCTATTTGATACTATCATATTTAAAATAAATTTAATAACAGCTATAATAAATATCTTAAAGCACATAAATATGGCATCAATTTTTTTTATTCTTATGAAATTATTGACATTACTGAAAATATTAATAATAGAACTGAAGGTACAATACAGTTTTGAAAATTTGAATCTACAATTAAATATAAAGACCAAAATATAAAATTCTCCTTAATTAACCAAGTAGCTAAACTAATTTTTCTTTCCCAGCTCCTATTTTCTTGAACTTAATATTGATGGATATAATCTCTTTATGTTATTTATAACTGATACATCCCCTCAAAATTGAAAGGGCATGAGAAACTTCCATCTATATGAGCTTACTTTTAAATGAATAAAGCAATATTAAAACCTACCTGAACTAAAAGGATCACTTCTTGTGGTTCGCAATGATGATCTTCAGGTGTAAAAGCCCATTTAGTACCTATTCCATTCCATACAGCTTCCAATATCATAACCAATAAACGAAGGTATAAAATTTTACATAGATGCCTCCTTGGTCTGGTCTAAAATTAAATGAAACTTATAACACATATACAAGCATAAATTTTAAATTTTCATTTTGTTAAAAAATTCCCTGACTTTTAGCAAACATTCTTTCAAAAAATTAATAAGAGATATTTTTAAAGAATGAAATAATGTTTGAGAAACATTTCAAAACTAAAACACAAATTATAACATTCAAAAGCTTTTAAGTAATAAAAAATAAATTACAAATTTAACAAAAAGCAGGAAATATAAGGTTCAGGGGGAAAAAAACTAGAATTATTAAAAATATACTTTGTTCTTAATTGAATTTTTAGGTATTATTAATATTACTCTAATCTAGGGTTTGGCAAACTATGATCCTCAGGCCACTTCCCTCTCTGCTGAAGGTTCTATACGGCACGCCTCAAATTACATACTATATTTATGTAATATATATACAATATTAACATAAATATATATTATACATTAAATATTACCATATTACAATATATTGTATAGAGCTTGAGCCAAAACGAAAGGATGTCTTGTGATGGTTGTGGAAAACAAATTCATATAGAAGAGGTCTATGATCTGATTTCATTGAAATTTACACTGTGCATTTAAGCCCCCCTCCCCGCACCTTACTATTAGGTCATGAGGACAGATGAGTATAATAAGATTTACATTCTGCTTTGAAAATTTCAGAGAAAGTGATATTTATATTAATAATCTTCCTAAATAAATAAAAGGACTATTTCTATTTTTTTTTAATGAAAATAAAAATTTTGCTGAACAGCAAAGATATTTTTACTACATCTAATTGCAAATATTGATCAGGGAGGATAACAAAGGGTGCCGTGTAAGGAATAGATGAATACCCTTCTATATTTATTGTAGGCGCGAGTTTTTATATTACTGAATGTGTTTATTGTTGAATGAAAAGATGTAACACAGAGAGCGTCATTGAGAATAGTGGTGAAATTATTAAAAAGTATAGTGCCTAGTTGGTTTATTGTAGATACTCATAAAATATTTCAACCCCAAATGTCTACTAAAAACGTTAAATTGATTCAAATGTTGCCTTTGCAAAACGAATGGGCCCTGAAATATTTTTTACAGTTGTATAAGGTAAACTAGAGTCTCCAATGTAACTAGTGTGTCTCATTGCAATGAAGCTGTAGCAATCTTCAAAGATTATAATTTTTCTCATAACTGTACTTCAAAGAATAAGAATTTTAATCACAAAGCAATGTCCAAATATATATAAAAAAAATCTTTGTAAAGAATTATCAGATTGACAAATTTATTTTAAAAAAGTTAACAGTATTCAGGAAGTAGTTATGTATGCAGGTTACATTGTAGCATATAATATAGTTAAAAGTAATAAAGCTTTCGGTGATGGGAAGCTAGTTATAAAATGCATGTTCTAAGTTTATGATGTTTTATGTTCAGACAAGGAAAGGATTTTGACACTGTCAGCTTATCTTGAAAAATAGTGATTTCAAGATCTTATATATATGAACAAGTGTTTTCTACCAATAACCTTAGGAAGAATTCCAACAGAAATAGACTACAGATGAGATTTCATTTCTCAGAATCACATCACAGTTTGAGCCTGAATTTAAGGAAGTTTAAAAATACAGTTACAATTTCATTCATCACATTAATATTTGTATAATCTTTTTAAAGTAATAGTATAAATAATATTGGTCTGATAATATACTTTTTTTTGTTTTCTGGCCTACTCCCAAAGAAGTTTGCCCATCTCTGTTTTAAACGAACAATATTACAGACTGATATCTTAAAGTAATGTTTTTTTTATTTCTTAATATATTACAAGTTGATATATTTCAAAGTGGACTTGCACATGTAGTGGGCACAAATCTACTAAACATGACCCACACTCCAATGACACACTGTACAAAATTTAAAAATATATTTCCTGCACACAATATATCAAGAAAACATTTTTAATCTTAAAGTATATCCTACAGCTTAATAACTATGCCAGCATAAAAATATAGAATAGATACCATAAAATATTGAATATAATACACACAAGTGCATAATACCCATTCTCGATTCGACACTAAATTTTTGGAAAAAAATTAAAAATTCGAATATAATATGCACCTATAACTTTTCGATGTTTTATTTAAAAATTGCTCAAGTATTTTTCAAAATAATTGAAATTTTTAATAAAAAGAAACAAAAATGTCAAATTCTATAGAAAAAAAAATATTAACACAAAACAAACAATACTGTCAAATTATCGGTCTTAATCACTTGCACTAAAACACAGCTGATCTATTGTTGTTTTGTCAAAGTCATAACTATTGGTGCCGCTGTAATATATATTGCCATCATCATCCTCATCTGATATTTAACAATTGATAATTTTTCTGCTGCTGTGTATGATTGTCTTAAAGGAATTTTTAGGGATTTAAATAAAATAAACTTTTGTGCTAGCAACAACTGGGAACCATCCCTATTTTAAGGAAGCTATTGTTAAATGAATGCTTGTGCGACAGGTACTGTAAGTTCCTGTTTGTGTAAAAGAACACCAGCACTGCATGTATTTTACAACAATCTCTTACAGCTGCTACTGTTTGTTGTTAAATTTTTTAAAATTTTTTTTACATGAGCGTAATATGTACCCTTATTTTTATGGACCAAAATGTGGGAAAAAGTGCTTAATATAGTCAAGATTTTATTGTACACACACCACACACAAAGAAATAAGAAAATCGAGTTTTATCTCTATAAATATTGAAATAATTTATAATGAATTATAATTTTTCAAGCAATAAGGGATTTAGTTTAGTTTTTATTAACGTCGCACTAGAAGCAACATGAGGGCTATTGGCGATGGACCTCGTAATTTTGAACTTTGGTCAAATGACAAAGGCGACACTTGAGCTGGTACCCCCTCTCCTAACTTCCACGCCACGCCAACCAAGCAATAAGGGAAGAAACTTGATAAGATGATAATGAATTTATGATAAAATTTATAATCACAGAAGAATCTCAAAAAGGGAAAAGTCATTCATATAACATTCTCATAACACACATAGTATACAAACAAAAATTTATTTACATAATTTATACAGCTTTCATTTCAATCATGAACTACAGATACAACTTGTTGCAACATATTTAATAACACTGTTTTAATGTCCTGGACATATACATTTTGCTAGTTCATGAGTTTCTGTAATTTTGATTAACAAGAATGTTAGCAATATGTTTGAAACCTCAAATTTATCACAGTTACACAAAAAGGGTACAACAATGTAAAAAAATAACCTACAGTTCAAATACTTTTTTAAGGAAAAAAAAAATTAGAATCTTAATATTACTGATGAATAATATACATAGTAATAAAAATAAAAATTTAGAAGAATTTCCTATGGAAATTAAAGAATTTATTAAGATAAAAGAGTTATACATATTCAAACGACCAAACTAATATATGACCAAACTAATATATGTTTGTACAATCATGTAGTTCAACCAAAAAAAAAAGTTAACTACTTGGTTAGTTTCAGAAACAAGAGGGTACTTATTTGATACATTAATGTATAAATATCGATTACAATCTTAGCAATAACAACTTTTGTAATTAAAATGAAATAATAGTTAATTATAAAGAATAATGAATAAGTTAGTCAAGTGTGTAAAAATTAACTATAAAAAACTAATTTAATTTACAAATTTTATTTTAAAATGTGATATAAATTATTTAAATATATGAAGAAGTAAATATAATGAATTAAATAACATAAACCTGAGTAATGGTTCCTCTTGAACTAATCCAGGCAATTAGAGCATCTAAAAGTAAAATAAATCCTAGACCAGCTAAAGAAAATATTAAGTATGTTTGAAGCAATCTTTCCCCAGGACATCTCAAGTGAACCATATGTTGTAGAAAAACAACCAGCACCACAACAAACCTGAAACAAACAAAGGAATTTCATTAAAAAAAGAATCAAAATTTACATTGACCCATAATAAAATATAAAAATACTTAAAGACAATTTTGATGAGGAATGGAGATGTTGAATAATGCATTTTTTTACATTAAGAATAAAAATACTTATACAAAAATATAATTCTTATTTTAAAATACCTATCTTTACAGTTTTCATTTATGTAAGTAAAAAAGTGCTGGAAACATTTTCTTTTGCACAAATTAAATGGTTAAAAATCAGTGATGAAATTTTATCAGAAGGATTTGTTATTTTACTAATATAATTGAAACATTGTGCTTATAAAATAGATACAGTTAAGTAAAATATGCATTTCTCTTTTAATTAAATTAATTGCAAGGAGTTGCATTTCTCAGTAATGTTATTGTTCTCTATTTTAGAAAATAGATGAATGTTATACTTCGATTTTTCATTATAAAAATAGCAATTAAAGATCAAGTAAATTCAGTTTTAATTATTTTTATTCATTTTTTTTATTTAAAAAAATGAATTTTATACAGATATAAATAAGACAAAAAAAAAAAGAATTTTAAACAGATATGAATAAGATAAAAAAAAAATTAATTATTTAAGAAAATGAATTTTTAAATGCTATAAAATATTAGACATGCTAATTGAACTAAATTATATCTTAAGATATATGCAGCACAATATATGTGACTTTAGGAATTTTTGTAAAACTCTTGTAGAAGAAAACATTTTATTCTCAATAATTTTTTTTACATGAATTTAAATTTAATCAATATATAATATATTATCAAATTCCAGCAACTATCAAAACTATATAATAACTTACCTATTTTGATACTATATATTTGTAAGCTTTAATTAAACATCTTTTATGTTATCCCTATAATGCAAATCTAAATTGCCATTAAACACTGTATACTCTAGTTGAAATGAGTTTTATCATTTAAAAGTTTATTAAAATTTTTTAAAAATTGAGATTAGATTTTAAGAAATAACATACATTTTTAAACATTTATAATTTGATTCTTGCTAGAGGCTTTATAAAATTCTAAATAATCTAACACAGTCATCTTACTTAAAAAAGGGTTTCGTTCAGAATATAATCACAACAGATATTTCAGAAATAAAATAACAATTGAGATATTAAATATTTTGTTGTTAGAAAATATGAAACAAATATGCAAATTTTAAATAAAATTTCACTAAATTACTTATTAGTTCTAAAGAATATTTGGTACTTTTTTATTAAAATCACACCAAACATTTTGGGTATCAAATTAATGCATTTTGGCTTCTTTCCCCATGTTCTGGCTCAAAATAACGTAGACTAATCTAAACTTTGTATATAATCTCACCACCTCCCAAAATTTCTCCCTATTATACTGAATTTCAGTAAGAAACAATCATTTCTATTTGCATATATAATCACCAGAAATCTCTACTGCCCAAAAGGAAACAACAAATATTGAAAAAAGAAAAATTCATTATCTATTATAATGAAATAAATAACCCTTGATTTTAATATTACAGTAAGATAGCAAGGAATCATCACAATTATCACTAGGAAAGGAACCAAAACAAACTAGTGACATCTGACCACGAAAATATATTTTAAAAAAAGCTAAGTGATACGGCTTTAATAAAAAGGAATTGATAATTTCAATTCCATTAAAATTTAATACATTTGAAGTTTTTGTAATTTGTCAAGATTGACTTTTACTTAAGTATACTCAAAAAAGTAAAAAAGAAAGAAAGAATATGAAAATAAAATTAGACTTAATTGGTTACAACACATTTAATTGCTTTGTTCTTATAAATTGCTAATAGAATTTAATAGACTTTGGCAAGATAACACTTCATATCTATGAATATAATTAACAAGTCTAAATAAAAAAAATTCTATTTGGATTGATTGCCGATTATTAATGTTGCATATTGAAACAAAACCAGAGCTATAGGCAGAGGATTTCATACTTTTGAATCTCAGTCAAGTGACGAGGATGACACCTAAAATAGCATTCCATTTCTAAATTTCTACACCACATCAAAGGGAGGACTTGGAGCTTCAATAGAATTAATGTGCATCAACCCAGTGGGTCTTTAGTGGTATTGGGATTCAAACCTTTAAACATTGGCTGCTAGCTTGCAACCCTGACCACTCAGTTTCCACAGACAATTTCTATTTGATAAAAATTGAAGAAAAAAGCTATAATAAAATTTTTTTGACTTACCATATTAATCTCAAGGCAAATTCAGCCAAGGCAGGAAACACAAAGTCATCACTTCCTATACGCCATCGACGTTTAAACATAACAATACCAGGCATCTTTATCCTACAGAAACAAGGAAAAAATGCCTGTATAGAAAAGCTTTAACTATACAAAGGAATTTTTTAGAATACTTCATAGTTTAATACACAAATTTCTAACAGAAACTAAATGTTCATTTATTTCATTAGAGCCTTGAATTCAGCAATGATTTAAGAATTAAAAATAAAAAGACTAGGACATTTTTTTAAAAAAAAATATTTTTAAAGTTAATATTACATACTATAATACAGAAAATGTAGAAATTGGGTAAAGAATAAAATAAGTTCAAAATTCCAAAGTATTAACGGTTAAAATAAACTTTAAAATTCACACAGTGTTTTTACCTTTGATTGCTTAATACATAAATTGAGAATCTTTCTTTTTGAATTTATGGATATATTCTTCAAAAACAAATTTTTGAAAATGTGGATTTTATTACAAACATTTTTAAAATGATAATCACAATATAATCTGAAACAAATATTTTGTAAAAAAAGCCAAATAATTCATACAGCTTACTCAAACAAAATTAACTATATGGTAAAATGTATTTATAATTGGTAGATAAATATGATCTACATTAATTCACTAAAATTTGTAAATAATGTCACTTCCAATCAATCATACATTTGGTTGAAATGCATTATAATACATACTAACATATGTGAGTGAGTGTAAGTGAAGGTTATTGGCACAAGAGCCATATGTGGCTAGGTTACGCCAAACAAGATGTAACTGTGATCTAGAAGTGTAAAAAAAATTGAAAAAAGATAAAATGATTGACAAGAAGGGTCAAAAATAGAGAAGGATCGCTAGGGTAATCTGGGGAGGGGGGCATCTTTAAAGATCAAAAAAAGAATTGAAAAATATGACTATTTTAACAACACAATAGAAAATATTTGGCTGAATATTTTTGATAAGGTAAAGCTAATTAAATTCTTGAACAACAACAACAAAAAAGACCAACTAAATTATATAATCAACACACCGCAATGGTGAGTTTATTGTTTAGTGATTAAAGTGACTTTAAATAATTTTTTCATCACATGTAATATATATATATTACACACAAAAATTTGAATTACTGTTATCTCCCAATAGGTTTTTCCTGGTCTTATTTATTAGTTCCTTTACACAACAAAGGTAACAATAAATAAGACCAGGAAAAACCTATTGGGAGATAACAGTAATTCAAATTTTTGTAGTATTATAATACAAAACAGTAATTCAATAGGTGTCAATAATAAATGTTAGCAAAAAAACTTACAAGATACAGGAATGAAAGTCGAATGAAATACAACACCATGAAAAAAAGATTTTATTAAATTCAAAATAAATGTAAATAACAAAGGCAAATAAAAAATTGATAAATAAGACATAAAAACGAACAAGTTTCAGAGTAAAAAATTACTAGTTCAAAGTTCAATCTTACAGCATTTTGCACAATGACATGATCGGATAGCTACAAGGAAAAAAAATTCCCATATTTGAAGCATAATTGCAAATAGTAGCAGTTTATATAAAAAAAAAAAAAAAAAAAAAAAAAAAACCCTGAATATGAATAAGTATATTAATGAATAAAGAAACAAAAAATACAAAAATGTGATGAAAATTTTCTTTATAAATTAGAATACAAAAAAACCTTTAAAGATGAATAAATGGTAATACAATTACTCAACAATTATAAAAATATTTGATATTCAATTTTCAAAATAAGAATTTTAATAAAAAATGATTTTTTTACATCAATTAACATACCAATGAAAAATTATTACATAGTTGTAATAAACACTTAGATACAGTTTTTAGACTAATTTTTCCAGTTCATGTAACACGAGAATAAAATTTAAATGCATTAAATTTTTTTTTTAACATAGTTTGAGAGGAAAAAAGAACTTATTATAGAATGATATAGCTTTATTAAACAAGCATTAATCAATAAATTTTTATATATTACATTAAACTGCATTGGTTTTACTTAACATTCTAACTTTTTTGTTGTGCTCTTTAGCTGATAACAATTGATAAATAAGACTAAAAAATTTTATTCTGCTGATAATAATAAATATCCATAAAGAGAGCATATTTGTAAATTATATAAAAGAATTTGTCCTTTCAAAATTTTGTTTTAAATGCATTTCTCAGAGCTATTTGCATATCCCTTACATAAGGTGATCATTCATTTCGGTTTTATCAGTACAGTAATGATTTTTAGACATTTATCCTGTTTAATCATAATATGTACTGATTTACAAAAATATTTATTGGTTTGGGAAGACAAAAACAATTTACCTTATCACAACATCAAATTTTTTAAAAAGTAATCTTTAATCAAATTGATTAATATTTATTCAAAAACATCTCTAGCATTATTCCACAAGTTTCTGTTCCTATGCTAAAGATATGTATGCTGTTCCCACTTTCCACTTCCATGAATGATGTGAAAATTGATATTTTTTAAGCAAAGAAATTGTGTAATTTTTTTTTTTTTACATGCCATATTGCTGAAGCATCAAAATGAGTTTACAACAAATTGTAATTGAAATATCGTTAAAGCAAGTGGCCAACAACACAATTATGTAGAATGCATAAAATCTAGAAGTGTGTTTTCAATTGTTTATAGTAGAAAAATTGATGTTATGTAAAAATTACACATTTAATATACCAACCATAAATATGTGGCATTTGCAGCTATTTTGAGGAGGGGAAAAAAAAAGAGAGAGATTTTAAGTAAAAGCAATTTGAAGATTTTAAGTAAAAGCAATTTGAAGATTTTTTTTTAAAAAAACTTGCAGCTGAAGGTTTGCAGGTGTACTACTTTGTTATGCATAACCAGTCATTTTTATGAATGGATCATGAGTTTGCAGATTGATAAAAGTCTACTTCAAAATGAAATTACTTGTTCTGGAACAAAATACAAGACAATTACCAATGTGCAAATGTTATTTGTGAACTAGTTATTGGAAAAGAAAACAAATTTTATTTCCATTTATTTATTAAGATGTATGAAACCACAAGGAAATAAAACCGATTCCCATAGTAGTGAGAGTTTTTCCAAGATAATTTAACATCTATTTCAGAGTATTAAAACCAAACAATTAGTCAGATTAAACATTTTACATAATTGCTGAATATATTGTTGAAATTTAAAAAAAAATGTAGCTTGGAAAAGAAGTACTTGGAGTTTGTACAGATATCAGTACCAATTTTGGAAAGAAATGAGCAATTGACAAAAATAACATCTTCACAAAATTAAAAACAAATCAAGAAGAAAGAGAACTTATAAGCATTGGAAGCGCAACACATATTTTAAATAATTTTAGGCAGACTGCAACCAGTTGTCAATTCACACACATATAAGTGTCTATTACTAAGATATTTTTACGCAGTGAGGGTTAAAGAAATACCAGAATTTTAGTGAATTCATAGATATATTTATTTATAATGAATTTAAAATTTTTGTGTGTTTAAAGCACTATAAGGTGGTTAATATTACTGCCTACTATCAAATGTGTCCCACATATACATACAATCATATTTTTAATAAAATAAAAAGTGATCCAAAGTTATTAAAAACTATTTTCCTAATTCACACTCAAAATCTTGCGTATTTTTTTTAACACAATGTGTCATCAAAACTCCCCAATATTATTTTGAAAAAAAGGCAAGAGATTTCTTTTATAGAAACCAATAGTATCCATGGCGACCAACCTAAAAATAAAACTAGCAGACAGAAAAGTACATATTTTCTTGCCATTACAAGTTCAGCAAAAATTTAGACAAGTTACAGAAAGAAAGTAGGATTACATCTTCTATTTTGAAGGAAAACCTCTGGAGGAATTTTATGGGACATGTCACGAGTACCTAGAGGAGTGGAAAAGGCATTTTTACCATACAAAAAAACTGGATTCTATTAAATACCCAAACTATTCATAACAGCATTTAAGTCTGCAGTGATTATATTCTTCAGTATTTTCCCGAATTCACATTGTTCGAATACAAACTTTTTGACAAGAGATCCTTTGCTTAGCATTGAGCTCACTTAAGAAAAAATTGTCAATTGGAGACAAAATCCTGCATTGTCTTTTAGATGAAATGAAATAAGTAGAGTTTTCAAGAAACTGATATTCCCTATAAAAATACTGGTAAATCAATAAAATATTATGTTTGCCAGGAACTAATGCAACTATCAAATACGTTTTTGTTCAATGACCGAAAGCGGACCAGTGATGAAAATAAATAACATACTGAAACTTTAATGTGCAAGTTAACCACCAAATATAATTATAATTTAACTCGCACAGAATTTTATCAAAACATTCAACAAAATATATAAGTAATTCAGTTTTAAGAAAAATATGAGGAATCAAAATTGTTTTAATAAGTGTAATGTGTAAACAGAATCAAATTTGTTTCAGTAGGATTTTCTTTATTACTTGTTTTATTCATATCTCATTTTCATTTTTAATTTTATTTAATGCTTACATTAAACTAAAAGAAGATAGAGAGAGAGAGCTATATTAAATTTTTTAATTAAGGTAAACATGAATCTATTTAAACCATCAAGTGTGTCTTGATTTTAAATTTTTGTAAAATAGTTATTGTGCCTTTATAGCACCTATGTATAACCTAGAGGTATGCACACACAGTTTAAGAGCCACTCTTCTAAAGTTACACAAAAGCTAATTGTCAATGGGTTTCATAAATCTGAAATATTGATGATGATGATGACAATACTTAAGCAAACATTCTTATAACTACCGTATCACAGCACATAAGGATTTTGAGACTTAGTTTCATTTAATGTACAGTAGTCCTTATTATTCCAAACAATAAGTATTCGGAAGAATCACTTCTAGAAATTGGAACTCTATTTGAACATTGCAAGCCACACAAATTTTACTAGATTGTTCTTCAGCCCTTTCACTCATTATTAAATTGAAGCAAAGGAAAACTAATTTAAACGAATAATTTAGTAATACAAATAACATATAACCCTCTAATACAAACATATATGGGAAATAAAATTTAATCTTGTTAAAATATTCAAGATTGATAAAGGAAACTATAAATCAGAGATAGCAAGCAGAAAGAACTAATTCTTCAGTATTAATAAATCAAGAAAAAAAGATTTTAAAATATTTTAATTCGTAAAACAAAATTAATGAGTTGAGAATAAAGATCCTTAATAAGAACGATTTTCATATTTTATTGGTTTACATATTTGAAAAACCAGTATTATTTTAAATAATAATTCTAATATCTTATTTGAAAAATCAAATATAAATGAAAAATCTGGGGGAAAAATCAAGAGCTTCTTATGATGAAACTGTAACATTTAAATCAAGAGAAATTGAATATTTAAATGAACACAAAAATAGAAACCCATACTTTGAATTATTACATATTCACTAACAAGGAAACAACCACAATCAATCAACATGAACACACATTTAACCCAATTAGATTTCTTGCTAATAGAGAAAAATAAATTTTATATATCAGACAAAAATTTAAAAAATACACACCTAAATTATGTGCTTGTCAATAAAGCACACAAAAATATTTTAGATTATTCATCGATAAATAAGAGAAAAATTTGTTCCACAAAACAGGACTACATTTTAAAATAAAATTCACATTTTGAGAAACATTCTCATACTTAATTGAACATTAATTTATCAATTAAGTAGTTTAAAACAAAAACAGCTGCCGCTAAACCGCTTAACTTATGACATTTAAGAAAGGTTTCTTATTTTCATTGCAGCAGAATACAAAGCCGAGTTGAGATGTATGCTACTTTCCAATTAAATGATGAATTGTTTATTAACTGAATTCATTGGAATAAAATACCTTGATTTAAAAAGATAAAATATTCTATAGAAATTCTTTACAGTCAATATGGCACTTTTTTACTGTAAGGGTAGTTTTTAAGTTAAATGATTTTCTTTATAATTGAAAAAAATTGGAAATAAATGCGTTATTTTATAATTTTAAATGAAATTTGGTATACATATTTTAAAATTATTTGATTACTTAATTTAATTATTTTCAAAATTGCCTTAAGAAGAACATCAGAACATTACGTCACGTACGCCACCGATTGGTTGATTTAAACAATGTATTTCAGATGTTAGCGAAGTAATATCGAGAATTAAGGCTTAATCATATTAAGTCTGTTGTTTGATAAATATAAATTTTTACTATATTTTGATATTTAAATTATTAATACGTTTTTCTATAATTTAAAATATTTATTAAATAAGTTTCTAACAAACAAGAATATACGTTCTGTGAAAAATTTGTTTGTAGATCTGATGGATAACAATCGAGCAGTTCCCAAGACTCGACCTCGACCGTATGATTTAAGACGCAAAGTTCTTCTAAAAAATTTCATGCGAGAGCAAATGATTTATATTTCCGAGGCTCGCCGTTCGGCCACAACATCCTTGGCAGTAAACAATGAAACTAATTTCGATGATGACTTGTCAAATTCGGTAGGCAACGAAGAAAATATCCTTACTCCAAAGAAAGTGCAGGATAATATTGTATCATCAACATCTGCTCCAGAACCAACACCGAGTACTTCTACATTTAGTGAAAAAGAA
This sequence comes from Nephila pilipes, assembly GCA_019974015.1. NCBI lineage: Eukaryota > Metazoa > Arthropoda > Arachnida > Araneae > Nephilidae > Nephila > Nephila pilipes. Next base: position 109,072 of record BMAW01120398.1, read on the forward strand.
AATTCCAATAATTTTGACAGTGGTTCATCTAACCATCCTTTAGTAAGCAATGAAACTTCTGAAACCAATTCTAGGCCATCTACAAGATTTCCTCGACTCTCAAATCTTTTAGGAATGAGAGAGAAACGTAAAATGGGTATTAAGAAAGCAAAGCACGATTTTAAGACTCTCAAGGGCATTAACAAGAAACCTCTGTTGAATGGCATCTCAAATAAAATAAAAATGGGCGAAAGACCTTTTAAAGAGAAACGCAAATCCTTTTTTTCCTTGTTTAAATCTCGTCGTGAGAAGAAGCGTAACAAAATATCGACTGTTGAGAAAATCAATATTGATGGAACTCAGAATACTAATAACAGTGAATCTCAAGTAAGTCGCACGTCAACACAATCTGTTCAAACTGATATAAGTTGGTCAGGTATACGTGACATAATTGAACAAACTGTAGTAAGTGTAATTTCAAAAACAGATTTGACAATTAGTTCTGGAGAGAATTCTTACCGTAAAGATTTTTGCAGTAATACTAATAATTTAGAATTTTCAAATTCAAAGGAGAAACCTTTTTATACCCATGAGAATGCAAATCATTCACAGCGGACTGAAAATTCTAGAAGAGTTTTACGGTCCAAATCCATGCAAGAAAGATGTGAAAAAAGACATCAAGCCAGCTCATGTCTTCGAACTCGAAGTATGAATCGTGGGTATTATAACAGATCACTTGATACAAGCCCTTATTCAACAAAAAAAACGTTGAGATTTCCTAGTATTGAATTTGAAGATCATTTAACTTTTTCTCGTGCCAAAACAAAATCTATAAATGTGCCCAATTCGAGACGTATTTTACCAATGACTAAAGCTAATAATTCATCTGTTTTGATGACCCTGCCTAATAATAATTCAAGCAAGGTAATAGTCAGACGTTCTTCCATGCCAGAAAGGACTAGTAGGTGGGCCAATAAATCGTATCGTCCCATGAGATCAAATAGCGTAAGAGAAAATCGTAATTTACAAGTGTCTCAGCAACTACCTTATCGACGTAAGCAGTCTTCAAGTAGCACCATTTCGAGTGGGAGAGATGGATATGCATGTCCTTTATCTCTTCAGGATTTACCAGCTGAGGCATTTTATTGATTGACAAGTTATTATTATTTTTTAATCTTTATGTGTGTTTTATATTTTTTGGAATTTGTTTTGAATTTATCAAGCTGTAGAATTTTAGTATTGTTATATACTATATGCATATCTATTGGGAGTGTTATTATTCTTCCTTTGAAAATATAAGTATTTCTCTTTTTCATTTGATGTTCTCATAAATGGTATTTAATTTCAAATTTATTGATATCCTGTCATTTTTCATCCAAAATGAATTTTATTGCCAAGCTAAAATGGTCACTTATTAAAGATGTTATATATAGTAAATTGATTTGTATCGTAGAATAATCTTATTAAAATAATATAGATTATTGTACAAAAGGTGACTTTTGCAGAGACTACAAAAAATGTGTATCTATTGCAGTAGTTGCCTGGATTTTTTTTTTTTTTTTTAATTTTTGGGCATTAGGCTTTTCATGCTGAATTATGTGTATGCAAATTACAGGCCTAAATGCTACATGTGCTAAGTTGATGAAAAAATCTAAAATTTGCTTTCAGACATATATTGCTTGGTCAAAAAAAATAGCAAACTATTACAGGTAAAAATCTGTATTTAAATAGGTTGTGATGAAAAAGTTACTGTTATAATCAAGTGCTTTGCAAAGTGTATTTCTGTGGGGGTAGTGTTTCATGGTTTTAAATTGTTTCTCCAATTTCTCAGATTATTAAGAAAATTAATAGAACTACTGCTACTTGTCTATTATAGTGGTGCTTGATGATTAATTGTTAAGTAACTAAGAAATATTGCCAAGTATATTGTATCAAAATATAGGCTTCATGGCATAATCATAATTTGACGGGCACTGCTGTAACAGACAAGTATTAAACTATTTTTATTGTAAGTGAAACTAAAGAATCAGAGCAAGGAACACACAAAGAAATATTTTAATGTCACTGAAAGAGCATATAAAATGGGTAAAACTGGCCAATTTGTATTGATGGACCTTAAATGAAGTTATGTTTGTTACCATAATGCAATAATTATGTGTAAAGCATCTTTGACAACACATGTTTAATTACTTAATAATATAAGTTAGATTGTAATTGTTCAATTTCTTAAAAAAAATAGAGTTCTTATATTACTGTTCATGTATGGTATAATTAAGTTGTGAAAGCATATTTTAAGTATGCATCATCTCATTTCAAGAGGTCATTTGTAATTCTAGGGTAATTAATTTTTTTAAAATTTCCATGTATTACACAATTGGTCTGCCATTATAATTAGTGAAATAAAACTAATTCAAGTAATTAATACTGTATTAAGTAGCTGAGTTTTGTTGTGTTATAAAAATTTATTATTCAATCCTTACTAAAGCTTGTGATAACAGTGTTTAAATATTATTCTTTGTCATTGATAGTTATCGAACTTCTGAAAATACAGGTGTTAAATGTTTTTAAAAGAAAAAAGTTACTTGTATACTTATCCGAGCCCAACATTTCTCTCTCTCTTTTTTAATGTATGATAAAATAAAAAATATGCTTTTTTTATAATTAGAAAACCTTTTAAATTTAGGAAGGAGGCTTATAATTTAGATTTAATGGCACAGTCATATTTGGAAATGGTTACCATACAATATTGCACAGTAACCATCTCTCTTTCCTTATGAAAATAGAGATTTGAGGTAATTTTTTTAAGAATCAAATGGATCTTTATAATTTTTTTATTAACTTACAGCCTAAGAAAGAAAGCAAACTTAGTAATGTAATTCAGTATGTGTTAACCCCGTAGAAGATTGCCTGCTTTAGGTTATTACAGGCAACATGATTCTGATGATATTGATTTTTTTCTATGGCGTTTTTATCTTTAGTAAATATGAATCATGCCTCTCCTCCATACCTAAGCAACCTTAACAATTTTGGACCCTACTTGCAAACAATTTTTTACTTTTTCCATCTAGATTAGTTACACCTTGTTTGGTGCTGCATAGCCACATATGGCTGTTTTGCTGTTAAACCCCACCATCACTCTCTCTATATTTTTTAGAAAATTAGAATTAACAAAATGATTTAAAAAGAGGTGGCTTATTTTCCAAAATTCTAGAAATTTTGAAATTAATTTCTAGTGGGAAGGTTTTATTTTCAAAAGTGGCCAATATGCTGAGTTACTATGGTATGTGAGGTTTTTATATTGAAGATTGAAATGTTTGAAAGGAAATAAGTGTTAAAATGCAATGTTTATTTTATTACTTTTATGTATGTTTGCACAAACTTTTAAATAAGTTTTTGTGAATTGGACGCCAATCTTGAGTTGTATATATTTATAGTAATAGGATTATACAAGAAACTTCTCCTTTTTTTTTTTTTTTTGTGTATGTGTTTATGTGTAAAGAAGTAATTTATGATTTATTTTCTTGTTTGTTGCAAAGGACAAAAATTAATTTCTTTAATTGTATACATTTATGGATGTAACTTGATTTTTAGTAAAACTTAGTTTCTGCACTTTGTCTACCTTAAAGTAGGATGCAATCAGCATATTTCCTCATATAGCATGGAGTTGCAATTTAAACTTTTTATAGAACTTTTTTAAATATATTTTTTAAGATAATATAAAAATTAGATTAGTTAATTACAAATATATTTGAAGTTTTGAGATAAGCTCTTAATACTTATATTCAACCATTAAGAGCATCATTTGATATCTAGAGTAAAATTTTCATTTGTTATAAGACTTTTAACTTGGCAACCATTTATAAATATTATTTGTTTTATTATAAAACTTAGAAGTTTTAATGTTTGCCATTCACATTTATATCCTTCTGAATGATACATTTTTCGTTTTAGAATTTTGAGTTTAGAATGTTTTATCCTTTTTTAAACTGAATTAAGTGATATATATATACAAAGGACATTCCATAAAAACTGAGAGTATAATCAAGAAGCATATTTACAGCAATTTTTTTTTTCTTTCAAAATACCTCTCCTCGGATGATATGCAATGGGTCCCATCGTTCAAATCACTTTTCTAAACAAGCAGAGAAGCTTTTTTGGAAGCTGCTGCAAAAGACCCTGTACTGCTGAAATAACATCTGAATCTGTTTTAAATTTTCTGCCTATGAGCTTCTGGACTGTAAGGGGGATGTGGCATATTTTAATACTTCAATGTTTATTAATTTGCTTTTAATATTATGTAAGGTATTGCTGAGCAGAAGTGGTTATGTGCAGATGAGCATTATTATGTAATTATCTACCTGTTTGATGTTTTCTTCATATGTGTGGTCCCAAAATTTTCAAAACTGAAATATAATATTAACCATTCACAGTAGTTTTGGGAGTTACAGCATGCTGATAGATTACACCTTAATGATCAAAGAAAATAATCATCATAACCTTTCCAGCAGATTTGGTCTGTCAGATTTTTTTCTGGAGGTGGAGAATCAGGGTGTTTCCATACACTTGTTGTGGACTTGGTAAGGGGATCAAATGATGACCCAAAATTCATCACTTGTCAGTACAGTTTTTAGGAAATTCAAATAATTTTGAAGCATCTGTTTCCCCTCACAACATGGGTGAATTCTTGTTTGCATTTGTTCTTTAGTAAGGTGATGAGTGTTCCCCTTGGAACAAACAGGGCGAAGCTGTAAATTGTTGTGTTGAATGCGAGATATTGATGATATTGAAATGCATCCTCGCATGAAATTAGGAAAATAAAAGCTGCTTTGATCAGAATATTTATAAACGCCCAGTTAATATTTTGAAAGGCTGTGGTAGCCTAGTGGTCATGGCTTCGGATTTGTGGCCGGCGTTTTTCGTTTAGTTGCGGGTTTGATCTTTGGCTGCTAAAGATCAAACCACCGTGTAGCCGGGGCTGATGCACATTAAATCTGTCGGGGCCCAAAGTCCTCCCATTGACGTGGTGTGGAAGTTAGGAGAGGGGGTGCCAGCTCGGGTATCATCCTTGTCAATTGATCAACGTTCAAAATTATGATGTCAGCTGTTAATAGTCCTCGACGTTTAGATGTTTAGCCTTCGCTTTTTTAGTTTACTTTCTTATTAATGCCGCCAATAACTTCTAGTGCGACGTTAATAAGAAACAAAACTAAAAAGCTAAACATTTTGAAAATTTGCTTGCACTTTGGTCTTTTTTAGTTTCGTGGTATTGTCACTGCGTAAAAAAAAAAAATAACTGATTTTTATGGAATGCCCTTTGTATGTATATACAAACAAGTATTTAAGACCAATTATTTTTGTGGAAATAAAAATATAAGAATTCTAAAATTTTCATTTGAGCATATGTTTGATGTTGATTGTTCCAATTATTTATTATTCTATTATACTTTAGCTTGGTATCTAATATGAAGTATACTAAATATTTAGGTACTTTTATGCTGGTTGGGCACATACATGCTCAAATTAAAGTTTCTTGCTGTTGCTATTTTAAATTTCATCTTTGGGGTATAAATATTTATATTGCTTGGAATTTTCTCCAATGGATCATATATTTCTTTTCTCTTACTAAATTCAGCCTGTTGAATCACCATGTGTTCCTTTATGTTTTTTGTAGCACTATTCCAACCTCTTGACTTTTTAATAGGTTCATTGAGGGTCAATAAAATTGCACTAGATTCATTTTAAGATGGCTGATCCTTTCCTTTTGTTGTGCAGCATAAATATCTGCAAATCAGAATATGAGGTATTTCCTTCCATAATGTTTTTACCTTAATAGCATTTATTAACATTTGTTGATCGATTTGGATCTTGCTGAAGAAAACATTTGTACTTTTAATGGAAAGTTCTGCCAAATATACACTGCTGAAGGAGGATATGTCCCATTATTTTTTTGCAAAATATGCTTGGCTTTCAACAATCATACCAGTTCCTTTTTATATTAACATTTTATCAAAGAATTGATTAAACTTTGTTCCAATCAGCAGTGTTGGTTGATAATGCATTTAAAATGCGTTCAGGTAACCTAACCTGATTTGAAACATGTAACAATTAATAGTCTTACTGTGATTAGTAGAAATGAGGCATCTCCAATGAATTCTATCTCTGTTATACATTTTCAGTTCACGATTTGTCTTGTTAGTTGCTGTGAAATAATGTAAAATGCCATGTTGTAACATCTGACAAATTCTTATGTTGCATGCTAGCTCCAAATCATCGTTTCAAAATTCATTTTGGAAGGAAAACGTGACTGATAAGAAAATACCAGAGAGTGTGTTTGAAAACTGCATTGAGAACTACAATAAATGGTTGCATTTAGTGACAATTCATTTGAAGTAGTAGTAAAATTTTGGCAATTTATTGCTTTCACTGGGCTAATTGAGCAGTTCCCAAAATTTGGTATGAAACTGATTCAAATAATATCTTCTCGAGAGTGTAAATTTTAAGTTAACATGTATACATTGTATAAATTATGATTTTTAAAAAAAATTATCTCTTAAGATGCATCATAATTGTAGTGAGTGAGTGAATGTAAAGTTTATTTTCGCAAGAGCCAGATATGGCCATGCTGCATCAAACAAGATTTAACTGTGGTCTAGAATGAGCATCATAATTGCAATTCTAGACAAATGATGGAACAATGTTTTCAAAAATCTTTTTTTTAAAGAAACCTAGAATGTTAATGGTTTGAGGTTTTTAGTTTTTTTCACATACTGTATAACTGTGAAATAATTCATCACTTTTTCTTCTTTTTATATTGCACTGTAATTGTCTTCATTTTTCAATATTGTATCAGAAGGGTTATACCAAATAATTCTAGTTTTTCTTTTCTATAAAGACCAATGTTCAAGATATTACACTTTTGGAGAAAATAGACAGATATGTTTGTGTATTCTTTGGCATTACTTTGAAATGAAAGATCTGAACTAATATTTTTTGCTTAATATTATATCTGACAAGAGAGATTTAAATGTGTATTTGCCTTAACAGTTTATAAATCAACTACACAACATATTTTTGGAACTAAAACTCGTGTTGAAGATTGAATTATGAGTATTTCTTAGCATATGTTTTGTTACAAAATAGAAATTCATAATGTTACTTGTATATTAAAATAAGATTCTAAAATTATGAAATGTTTCCATAGTTCAGTAATTCTGAATGTGAAAAGCATTGTTACATGTGGTATTAATTTATTACATGACATATGTTTCGTTATTGACAATGTGAAAACTGTTTTGATGAATAAAATTTGTTTTGCACTTAATTGTATCAATCACAATATTTTAAATTTTAATATTTTTAAACATGAGATCATATTTTGGGAAAATGGTTCAGACCATTTTTTGCATGGTTCCATTAAATTTGCATGAAGTAACGTACAAAAAATTCTTTTAACAATAATCAATTTAAAAATAAATGCAATATCCACAGAGCAAAATAAAGCTGAAAAATGGTATCACAGTGAACATCAAATTCGACTTGAAACAGGTCATCATAATGAAAGTGAATAGTGATGTTCAGGAGATAGATTACTTAATGTATACTACATTACTCTTTTTTTTTTAAAGAGAATTTTGATAAATGCTTTTATAACCAACTCTTGTTCAGTGACAAAATATACTTGTTAATTCTAGAGTTTAGAGAAACAATTTTTCACTGGCTTTCATCATTTTAGTTTAAAAGCCAGTGAAAAATTGTTTCATAAATGAAACTAATTTTTTTCAATGTTTAACTAAACTGTATACATTTACAAAAACTGCAAATACTGATTTTTGTTTTTCGGACCTAGAATGAGTTTTGGGCATGTATCTGTTAAATTACATTAGAAATGAAAATAAGTGAAGTTGTGTGCTTTTGCGAGAAAATCTATAGATTCTCTCATACATTATCTAATATTTAGACAATTTGAATGTTTCTTTTCAATTCTTGTTCTTCCAACAAGTTTTGACTAAAGTCGGATATTTGAGGAAAGAGATTAATGCAAAGTAATGAATCGGTATTAAAAAAAATTAGTACTATTCTGTTAATTACAAATGTTTGTCATCTTTGTGAAAATCACATTAAAAACTTATTTTGCATTCTCTTAAGAAACTGATATCGCATTAAGCTTTATGCCATGTAATTAACGTTTTTAATACTGTGATCGCCACGACACAACTTCGATTAACACGTGGTCTTTTGACAACAGACTTCATAATTTTGAACCCTCAGTAGCTTCTCTTCAGGTAGGTATGGGAATAATAACCTTAAGACTTCCTAATGAGCTTTTTCTTTCCTATGGGGGTTTACTGTCTTTGGTGACGCACTGCCGGGATACCTTAGCGATCCTCCTTCCTGTCAATCATTTTTAATCATACTCTTCAAATGTATATCACATTTTCATCTTGTTTGGCGAAGCATGGCCACATCAGGTTCCACCATTACTTACGGGTGATGCACTCCTGGGTTATCCTAGTGATCCTTCTCTATTTTCGACCCTCCTTGTCAACCAATTCGTGTATTTTCTTCAATTTCTTCTCTTTTAGACCACAGTTAAATCTTGTTTGGCGTAGCATAGCCATATCTGGCTCTTGTGCAAATAAATTTTACTCTCTCTCCACCATTACTTACTTGCAATTTTGAACTTTGGTCAAGTGACAAGGACGACATCTGATTTGATTTTATTAGCGTCACACGTGGTCGTGTAGCCTAGTGGTTAAGGCATCGGACTCGCGGCCGGCGGTTTCGTTAAGTTGTGGGTTCAAGCCTTGATGCCATTAAAGACCCGCTGTGTAGACGGTGCTGATGCACATTACATCTGTCGGGGCCCAATGTCCTCCCGTTTAGTTTTTATTAACGTCGCACTAGAAGCAACACGAGGGCTATTGGCGACGGACCTCGTAATTTTGAACCACGGTCAAGTGACGAGGACGACACTTGAGCTGGCACCCCCCTCTCCTAACATCCACATCACGCCAGCGGGAGGACTTTGGACCCCGAACAGATTTAACGTGCATCAGCCCCGGCTACACGGCGGGTCTTTGGCGGCCAAGGATTGAACCCGCGACTGAGCGAAAACCGCCGGCCGCTAGTCCACGACCTTGACCACTAGGCTACCGCGGCCCACCAATGTCCTCCCGTGGGCGTGGTGTGGAAATAAGAAGAGGAAAGTGTCGTTCTCGTTACTTGATTGAAGTTTAAAATTACGAGGTCCGTCGCCGATATCCCTCGTGTTGCTTCTAGTGCGACGTTAATAAAACCTACATCAACTTTGTGTGGCCGCGGTAGCCTAGTGGTCAAGGTTTCGGATTCGTGGCTGGCGGTTTTCGTTCAGTCGTGGGTTCGAGCGTTGATGCCATGAAAGATGCACGTTAAATCCGTCGGGGTTCAAAGTCCTCTCGATAGCGTGGAAGTTAGGAAAGGGGAGTGCTAGCTCAAGTGTCGTCCTCGTCACTTGACCGAGGTTCAAAATTACGAGGTCCGCCGCTTATAGTCTTCGCATTGCTTCTAGTGCGACATTAATAAGACCAAAACAACACCAATTTTGTGATTGTTATTCACGTCACACAGAGAAACGACTCGAAGGATTATTGGCGACGAACCTCGTAATTTTGAGCCTCAGTTAATTGAAGAGGACGACACCAAAGCTGGGAATCCCCTCTACAAACTTCCACATCAATGGGAGGATTTAAAATCTCGACAGATTTAATGCACGTCAGTCCCGCTTTTCGGCGGGTCTTTGTGGCTTATTTGGGTTTTATTCACGTTGCACTAGAAGCAACATGAGGGCTATTGGCGACAGACCTCGTAATTTGGGTCTTTAATGGCATCAGGGCTCGAACTCATGACTGAACAAAAACCGCCGGCCACATGTCCGCGGCCATTTCATTGCTCAAAGTAAGTTTAATGGTGCAAGAGCTAGATAAGGTATAACTGTGATCTAGACGTTTGAAAAAATAGAAAAAGGTAAATATAAGTTGACAAGAATGAGAGTCAAAAATAAAGAAGGATCGATTAAGTAGGCGAGTCACTCGTGTTTGCTAGAGACAGTTAACCCCATGGGAGTGAGTGAATGTAAAGTTTATTGGCGCAAGAGCCAGATATGGCTATGCTGCGCCAAAAAAGATTAAACTGTGGTCTAGACGTGAAGTTGAAAAAAAAAGGTAAAAATGGTTGACAAGAAGGAGGGTCGAAAATATAGAAGGATCGCTAGGGTATCCCGGGAGTGCGTCACCCATGTTTACCAAAGACAGTAAACCCCATGGGAAAGAAAAAGATCACTAAGGTGCCTCGGGGTCATGATGCCCATACTTACCTGAAGAAGGCAAGTCCCTGAGGTCCCCTGATATAATCCCCAGGGGCAGGATGCCCGGCTATACCCCCAGACACTAGGTACTCATTTTAGTCGCCTTTTACGATATGCATGAGCTACAGTGAGACTATTCTGTTTTCCCCGGTCACCACACGGGTCTCATCCCATGGGAAAGAAAAAGATCACTAGCGTGGTCACAAGGAGTTATGATTGTTAATTGACATACCTCGCAATTTTGAGCCTCGGTTAAATTATTTTTTGCAGAATATGGTAGAGAAGGGACTAATGTTTCAGTTTTCCCTTAAATCAATAATTAATTCCAAAGGTAAACCCGGGAACGAATCATTTTCTAAGATTACTTCCGAACTAATTATTCATATTTGTCATTATTTTTTTTTTTTAATGCAGCGTGATAAGTGAATCAAATATTTGATATAAAATAGTAGATATTCAACCCCCAATATTCCACGATTTCAAATCGTTAAATTTGATGTAAAATATCCTTTTACGAGAATTGCGTAATAAGAAATCGAAATACAATTTTTTTTTTTTTCGTTATAATAAATTTTTTTTTCGCAATTCTTATTTGAGAATTCATTGCTTTAATAATTGTAAGTTTTTCGAATTTTTTTTTGATTTGGCATAAAAGCTTCTAAAAGTGTAGAGCAGAAAATTTCATAGTCAACTGTTGGATATTCATTCAGTATTTGGGATGCCAATTTTATAATCTCAATAACTCGGAAACTTTTGCTTCAGTTAAATTTTATGAAATTCAGACTATTTTCCAAGATGAGAAATCAGAAACAGGAGAAAAAAACTGCCAAGCATCTGTAACGAAAAAATTTTTATTCATGAAAATTAATTATAACTATGCTAAAATATAACTAACATTTTAAAATAATTCTGATTTTTGTGTGTGAATCAATAAAAATATCCCTTTTATGGATCCGCCACCCACTCATCTTCAGTTCACTTTCTGTTTTTTAGTTATAGAACCTACCACTCCAAGGTATTTCTTCCTGGGATGAGGACTTCTCCAGTTACTTTGTATGTTCTCATTGCCATGCCGTTACTAACACCCCGCTGAAGTAGACCAGACCTTCTTTTTTATAGTTTTAGAGAGCAAATGAAATTATATAAAATGCATTATTCAAAATTATTTTTTCTTTTACAAATACAGGAGGTAAAAACCTTTACCTCTAGCATATTCCATTTAACAAATAAATTAAAAATTTTAATAGTATTGTTAGATGCACAACATTCCAATCTAAATGAGATTCATATGTGTTCAATTTCAGACCAGTTTTCTCACTTTTTTTTAAAAAAATTTTCAAGTTCTTGTATGTAAACAAAATTTTGAAAAAGAACTTATAAAGAAATAAACTAAAATATTTAAAGTATTAAAGTCCATATCCTCTAACCTCCATTTGATACAACTTAACTGACTTTGAAAGACTTAACTTTAATACTGTGAAACAGTTCAAGAGATCAACATAGATATCAGATAAGCTTTGTAAGAACCCTTCTGCAAATGAACAGAAAATAATGGTGCAGAGATTAGTGTAAGTTAGCTACTCTAGTGAAGTGTTTATGTTCACTTTATTTCAATCTTAATAAATCTTTGTTTAAATAAGCATTCTGGATTATAATTTTGAACACATCTGTCCACTTTGTTAAATTTAATAAATTTATGTGTGAACAATTAAAAACAGTATGAATAATAACAAAAAGAATGGAAAGTTAAATAAAAAAAAAATCACTAAAAAATAATATATTTTATTACTTATAGCTATAACAAGTATGTTACAGAAAAGTAAAATCAGTGGAAAATGTTACCTATAATACATTCTTAGATGTGAACAGGAGTGTTAACAGCACATATCTTTAATGTACTTAAAAAAAAATTAAAATAGCTGTCCCCTTAAAAATGATATTCATACTTCATTTAAATAGCATCTTTCATGGCAGTAGAGATAAAATCAGATATGTATTTGTTGACAAATGTTCTGCATTACAACATATATATTGTCTTCAAAGCATTATAAAATAATTTTGTTCAACGCAAGTCTTGTTAAATACTTTTCAATTGCTAAAATAAACAATTGCACCTATATGGATTTATAAAAAACTTAAGAGTAAAATTATTCTGTCCTATTGACTACATGTAAAAATTCAATCAGACTTTGTTAAAATAACCATTTCAATATGTAAATTTTTTTGAGTTGCAAATTAATTATATTTTTTCCAATTTTAATTTTTATCTGATGCCAAAAGAAACACATTAGTTAATATATTTATATTCAAATATTAAAAAAAAAAAGATAACTTTCATTGACAATTCAGTTTTAAATGAAAGTATTAGATATTATCATGGAAGAAGATGAGGTAAGACTCATTAGTAATATCACGTAATCAGCAATTTCAAAGTGAGTTCTTATGAGAGTTATTTACATTTTATAATTAAATATCAGTGGGAAGAAAAGTTTAAAATGAGAAGTTGATTTCTTTATCCATAGATATTTTGGCACACCATTTAAGGAGTTTTGGCTATTCAAGGGTATTTATTGAATTTCAGTATAATTAAAAAAAATTACATTAGAATAAAAAAAAAGTGATCCTTCTCAAAGATAATCAAATTGAATGAAATTTTATCGTTCAACTACTACACATTAAAAAATTTCTTAGCAACTAATGCTGAATGAACAAAAAACTGCAATTCTTTATAGGTACTTCCAGATATTTAAAAAAAAAAAAACTTCTCTAAAACAATATTTGTCTCTGACAGTGGTTCTCAAACTTTCCCCCTCAATGCACCCCCTGATCAAAACTAAAAGTTAGATGTATTTCCAAAATATAGTTCTATAAATTGTTTCCTTGAGTTTTTCTGTAATCTTTTTTGCTATAGTGAAATTTTAAATCTATTGTTAAAATGTTTTGAATGTGATCAAACATTGTAATAAAAACATTTATCAATCTATTTGGATGTGGATCATTTTGAGATTTTTTTGAAATTTCCATAACATTAAAAACTCCCTTATAGCATTTCAAGGAAACCAGTGTCAAGGTTATATTCAGATGTATAAAAATATCAGGCAAGCAACAAGTACAGAAATAATTCATGATCCTATGAGTTTCTTGTTATAAAATTTTTAATATAAATGCATATAATTTAAAATTCACTTTAAATTTAGAAAAAAAATAAAAATAAGAAAGGATATGTTTCTTTTAAATTACAAAAATAAGTACAATTATAAAGTAACTTTTCCCAATCTTATTTATCATATACAGTTTAAAATAGTGAAATATAGCAATTCTTATTACAAACCTGGTTCGAGCTTTATTTACTATTTCTTTATAAACACATTTTGTGCTATTAGTTTTCCTTGAAATTATGAAAATATTTTGGTGATTTTCTTTTAGGTATGATTTTAAAGTGATGGTACTCTTTTTATAGTTAACAAATCCATTTGTTTTCAGATCCGCTCATGTACTCTTATAAAATTTTATACCTCTAAGAGGTATGTAACCACTGTTTGAAAACCACTAGTCTATGAAACTCAACAATTAAAGCATAATTGCAATTATTCTACAACTATACAAAGATCAATATATATTATATAAACTACAGCTTTATCAAATATTTAGCTACTTCAATGGATTTAGATGAATTACACTTATAATCTAAATATAATAGTAAAATATATAATTTGTATAAAAATACCTATATAAATTTTGTGTATGCCATTTTTTTTATTAATATGACAAGAACAGGTTTATTAATGCAATATGATTAACCTGATTTTTTTTTCGAAAAAAGGGTAAGTCAGGAGGTCTTTTAATGAAAGAAAATAAAAAAAAAATTGAAAATTGGTTACGCATAAGGCTGTTTTTTACAATAAACTTTTTACTATAGTAAAATGTCTTGCATGCATATTTTTTTAATAACAAAATATTTCTGAATTGAAAACTAAATTAAAAATATAATAAAAGTACTCAGGAATATTAATTAAATATAAAATATGTTGTAATTTAGCAGCAAGATAAGTTTTAATATTACATTTCTTTGTCAAATACTTTGTTCATTATTAACATTAAAACAACAAATGAAAGTTAAGGTTTATGCAAAATGTTATAGAAAAAATTTATTCAGCAAAATTCCCAACATAATTATAAATATATCAATGTTGTCATATTAAAAGACTAATTTATCACAAATGTGCTTATTCTGATTTCCCCCGTTGCTAAATAACATACAAAAATCCACACATAAACACAATTTTCTTTACAAAATACTGACCACAATCAGTTGGAACACATTTAAAACCATATAAAATTCTTAAACATGTTAAAATACATCAATTTAATTCACACTTATACACTTAACATTCAGAACAAATACTTCATATAAATAAAATAAAATAAAAATTAAAAAAAAAAAAACTAAAGAGTATCTTGCGTTAAGACATTACAAAACTATACATTTACAAGTTATTTATAATATCTAATTCTACAGATGACAGATTGAAAATATAAAACATAAATTTTTTCATTCTCATTTCAAAACAATATTTGCAAAGAATTATACTTGGAAATAAAAGTCAGCATATTACAAAAATATCTACAAAAATTTAAAAATAGTTATAACTAAATATAAATTTCTTTAGTGATAACTAAAAATTATATGCAAGCTCCTCTTATGAAAAATAATAATTAAAAATGATTTCTAAAGATATTCACAAGGTATAATTTTTATCTTTATTTTTTAAAACAAATATGTACTTTAAGCACAAAAAAGACATTTCTAATTCATATAATAGTTGTTTTTAGAAATCTTATACATATCAATACCAAATATAGCTAATTCATTTCATTTAGAATTTTAAGAAATTTTTTTAATTTAAAGTTGTTAAGACCTAATATTTATTTGTACTTAACTACCATGAAATTTCTTGGTCATCTGATAGATTTTCTAGAAAAATAACTACACAGACAGAAAAACATCAGTCTTTTTGAATTACAATAAATTTCAGGAGAATTTCTAATATTTGTCATATACATAAAAAGATTTTAGCATAAAAAGAGATGCTAATAAATGTCAAAAATACCTTTCTATTTTGTACATAAATTTCATTAAATTTTCCATATGTATAAAACAACAATTAAAAATTTTTGAAAGATTTTTTTTTATATCTCTCACAAATTAGTAAAAAGTAAAAATTTTGAATGAATTCAAGTGTCTAAACTACAAACAGCTCTTAAGTCAGCTAATACTGGTACATATTTTTTTTAAAAAAAGTTTCTTGATTAGATCCTTAAAAATGTTTCAACTGTTCAGACCTTTTCAAAAGTTCCAATTATTCTTCTCTCTAATACAGAAAGGCAGCAAGAAACATATAATAAGGCTTCAGCTCATAAGGTAGTATGAAAGTATATTTATGTAACTATGCAAGGTTCATTATTCCACTGCAAAACCACATGTTTCTTCAATAGCTTGAGTCAACTTTTCATATAATTTCTCGTAAGATTCATATGGAGGGATGTCAATGCGATTGAAACTGGTAGAGGAAAAAAAACCATTAAAATAAAATTCATATAAAAATAGCAACAATATTTTTAAGTTTCATTCTATTTATTTAATTTTTTATGTGAGTATTTAAAAAAAATAATTTGTTTACATTCTGAAAATGTATTAATAATTTCATTTTCTTTTTTGCAAGACTTGATAGATTTGTAAAGCATAAAAAATACTCGTGCATTCAGATTTCATACTGTTTCATGAAATTTAATCACTCAAATTCATGTTTTCACACAATAAAATACATAGCTATACAAATATTTGCAAATAGACAAATTTTATTATACAAAATAAGCATCTAAAAAAGCCTAATTATCAATATATTTGTATAATCAATGCAGAAAACTTTTATTATGATTGTGTAAGAGGGTATCAAAAGTTTCATCTGATTATTCTTTATTTAATATTAATTACTGAAATGCATGTATGGTGATGAATTCTGTTTTTATATAAATACTGAACTGATGTATTATTTCTATATTTTTGTGAGATCACTACTATTTTTAAAATTTTCTAATTAGTTATATATTGCTAAATTGAATTTTTATTATAATGAAAATTAAGTTGTTATTAAAAAAGATGGAATATTTTGAAGCCACAAAGTTTATCTGTATTAATAGTGTCTCATAGAATAAAAGTCAAATAAAGAAAAGACTATGGAATTTAATCTCAACTCAATTATCAATTAGATATTAAGAACTTTATTATCTAAGAACTGATAATAGTATTAAGAACTATCAATTTGATTAAAACAAAAAGATAAGATTTTACTTCCGATTAACATAAATTAACTATAAATGAAGATAATAGATACAAAGTGGAACAACAGGAAGATGAAAATCTATTTCCGATTTACAGCTTTGTGAGAAGTATATATATATATGAAGAGGATACAATTTGCTTCAGTTCATGCTTTCCTGCACAAGTTCTCAAGAATAAATATGGCTTGCAGATGGACTTATTCTGTTGACCATGGTCAAATGCAACAAGAGGATCATTTAATAGAATGCACGAGTGAATGAATATAGGTTTATAGCACAAAAGCTGATTCCAACTTTCACGCCATTGCCAGAAAATGAGTATCAAAACAATATAACAAAAACTGTGATAACTGTAACCCAAAGCATTAAGCTAAATTTAATGTATTAATAATAAAGAGATATAAATAAAGATATCATATATTAAAATAAAATATATGATCTCTTTATTTCTGATGACAGAAAAATATGATCATAGATAGACCCCTTGATCAGAATTTAAAAGAAATATGAATTCAGATATACTATTTTGATTTTAAAGTAACATTGTTTTTACATGCGTGTGTTTACTCATGATTTATTCCTGACATCATTTAACATTTAAAATTCTTGTATTTGTTCACTATTTTTTTCCCTCCTAAAAATTATTTAAATTCCTTTAAAAAATGCCTAGCATTTTTTTTGTTTTGTTCTGAAATTATTCATTGTTTTTTCATCTTCTTTTTCTAAATAACAAACAATTTCCAAACAACTTAATTGCATATTACACAGCTAGAAATCAAATAATACAAAAAAAAGTTCAATATAGTAATTTTTCCTAACACAAAAAATTGAGCACTTGTCTAAAAAGTGTGGAGATATTGAGAATTCGTCAACATATTGTGAAAACTAGTGATTACAAAATTCAAGGAAGTTTCATATAATTACAGAATGACAGTTTTACAAACAAGCATTTTCTGAAACATCATAAATGGTTCAACTTTTTCTTTAGGTGTTATTTAGTATAAAGAAATGCCTAACATTTCTGTTTATCTTTATATTGAAATACATTTTCAGAAAATAATTTCATTTGTAATAATACTCGTTAAATGATAATAATAATATTGAAAGAGTCAATATCAAAATGTTGTAATTATCTCATAAATAATAGAATATTGCATAATATTCCTACATTAAAAAAAGAGAGCATGCATAAACAACTGAAACTAGGGAGGCATTGTTTAAAGCATGTATGCAGGCAATCCTCGTGGGCAGGTGTGAATTTTTCTTGCCTACAGAAGCTGTCGAGTCTGTTTACATTTTTCCAATATTCTGATGGGGGAAAATGCTGAAGAAATGTAAAGGGAGCCATTGCATTTCCATTTTTGACAAAATGACAGAAACATAAACAGCATGAATGCATTGAATTTTTGTAGAGCTTGGCAACTAACAAATGGAAACGAACTAGAAACCAGCCAATAAATCCAAGTAAAATATTTTCAAACTAGAGAATAAGCAATAGACTAAATGCATATCATCAGAACACAGGCATTCTAGTACTGCTTCCAAAAGGGATAGAATCATTAGGAAAAGAGTGTGACAATTAAAGAAACCATAGTAAAATCTAGTTAAGTTAGATTAATTACGAACGGAACTGATCTGGGAATCAAAATTCTGAGTAAACCAGATAATTGGAAAAAATTAAAATAAAATGCACTCAGAAAATCCTCTTAATATTGAACTAGTTAAGTATGAATCTTATTTACAGATGATTAAGACTTTGCCAACAATAAAAGTATGCTCAAAGATGTTTGATTGCAATTTTCATTTAGACAATGTAGTTATTATATGCCATTTGTCATTAGTGATACAAGCTGCAATTAAGATTTTGTTGATTGTTTGCAAAGCACTATTTTAACTTCTTTTTTAAAAGAAGGATAGATATTACACAAAAAAATCAATGAAATAATAAATAGAAAATAAATTAACTGGTATTTCAATCAGATAAATCATCACATTAAAAAGGGCATATACAACATTACTTATTTATATATACCTCTATGGGAAAATATTAATATTTTATAAATATATATTGACACAATATTTCATTTTTATGAATTATATAATAAATAACAAATTTGTAATTACACTAAAATACAACTTGCAGCATCTGTAGATTGTTATGATAAAATAAACTTTTATAATACTTTTTCCGGATATCTATAATAAAATGTATCCATATATTAAAAAAATTACCATGTATGAGCTTTAGGAAGGTTGTCAGTATTTGCATCAATTAGGTGGATTGTAAATAACCTTGGTCCAGCAGCACCTGTAGAGCCTATAAAAAAATTAAAAATGTTTTATTTTAGTAATGTTCATTGACACTTCAGTAATCTGATCATTATACCTTGTTTCATTAGTTATACAATAGAACATTGATTTTCAACATTATAAATGTATTCATGATTATAAAATCATATACAGATGCATATAATTCTTTAAAACTCAAATTTATCCATTTCACTGCATCACTTGGATTATAAATCGTTCAACTTCAGATTTAATTTCCTTTTAAAAGTAAAATCAGAATTACTTAAAAATTCCAATATATCCGATACAAAGTATTAATTAAAGAAACTAACAAATAAATAATTACATACATATACAAATGTATAATTTGAAAAAAAAAAAAAAAAAACTGAATGAACACACACACCAGATCATAAAAATTGATGCACTATGATGAAGATGTCCAACTGTGTGTGTGGGGAGGGAATAAGTTGATGGGATGAACACGCTTAGAAAAAGAAATAAAATTTCAGTATAATTGGATGATTTATTGCAGATTGATCACTACAAAATAAGCAAGTTAATAAGGTATTGGCCCACCTCTGACTTGGAAGAAAGTTGTTACCTCAGCAACATTCTGGGATGATCGCAAGTCCATTAGGGCCCAAATGGGCTTGAGATTGGACATATGGCATGTTGTGTGGTGCAAAAAGAATGGTAATACATAAGATCATAGAAATTCATCTATGAATAACTGAGCTGAAAGTAAGCAATTATTAGTTAGCAAAGGGATGCATCTATGTGAAGAATTGGAACTCCATATTATAATGTCATGTTATAAATTTGTATGTGAAGGGGTAGGATGGGCATGGTCTTTCTGCTGCCTTGGATACCTCCAAGACATGTCCACAATTAATGGACTCGATTAGCTAGTAACAGTGCCATGATTGAGGACAAACAGTCTCTAGTAAGGAGTCCTATTTTCAACTGTATCTGGATAACCAGATGTGTCAATTCTTATGTCTTAAAGTGTATGTATATTAATCTACATTTATAGTTACTTAGTATTATATAATTCAATTCAGAAGAATCTATTGCATATAGTAAATTAACTTACCTTGCAATGCTTTAAATCCCTGTAGAGGTACCCTTGAACTTCCTGTGACAAATTGAAGAAGTCGAGCTCTTTGTTCTTCATTGTAGCTCTCAACAGCTTTCCAAAACCATTTGACAATATTTGTATCTGGATTGCAGTGTTTCAATCTTGTATTTATTTTCCAATCTTCCAAATCAATTTTTCCCAAGCCACCGATAACTAGCTGTTTAGGAATCAAAAATTCTATATTGATCTTATTTTAAAAATTATTTTTTAAGTATTATAAAATACAGTATAATGAAAAAAATTTAATAATAACAGAAATAATTATTGAAATTTTTTTTTTATAGGTTCAACATCACAAAGCTAAGCTAAAATTAAATTATAACTAAATGCTTTGCTAATTTTTTTTTCAAAAAAAAAAAAAAAAAAGAAAAAAAGAACAACAAATGGATACAAATTTCTAAGATAATTCATAGTCAGTCATACATTAAATATTTTTCACATACCTCCAGTTCTTTCTCATCGAATGCCTTCAGTAAATGTTGTGGAATTAATTCATTAAAACCTTTCATTAAAGCTAAAAATTGTTGTTCTATTCCTCTCATAAATCTATAGTTAACATAAAGCCTGAAAAAAAAGGGAAAAAATAACAAATTTAGTAGAAAAATACTTCAAAATTTATTCACAAGCAATTGAAAATTTGATAAACTCATTAGTAAGTTAAAAAAAAAACCTAAAGATGACTAAACTGTTACACTTCAATTATAAAATCATTTGTGATAAAATCTATATTAATAAACAGAAATTTTATCAGTATTATTTGCACACTAAGTATAATTTTTTATAATAGATAGCACTTTGACAGAAGGGAAAATTTATCAAAAAAACACTAAAAGAAACTGATTACATTATTTTATTTTTGAATTGATTCATTTCAAAATCAAACTAAAATATGAAATCTATGATCTTTATCTGATGAAATCTGCGATGTCTTTGTTTTAAATCTGCACTATAAAATTCTCTACTGAAAGAAATTCGATGCATCACAAAACGACTTCAATTCAAAATGACACAATATATTTATCTTTTCAGAAAATTACTAGATAATATGGCCAACGAAGTTTTAGAACAAACAGATAAATCATAATAGTTTTTACATTAAAAAAGTTGCTGATAGATGATTTTCATAAAAATGTTTTTAATAATATTTTAAAAACAATTAAATCTTAAAGAGAGAGAAAATTTGATACTTCTAAACAACTTAATACATAATAATAATAATAATAATAAAAAAAAAAAAGCAATGCGTAGTACATTAAATAAAAAAACCTTTTTTTTTTTGTTTTGTTTTTATTTTTGTTTCCAGACTATTTTACTTTGAACCCCCATTTAACAGAAACAACACATGCCACAAGTTCCAGATATTTTACAAAAAATTTGATAATGAAAGATCAACCAAGTAACCATTGAATGTTCTCTCCAACTATAAATTCCAAAATCTATGACTTCAGATACATAGCAATAACCATTAGGTGCCTCCCTCACAGTGAACTGGAACTAACATAAAATTGTCTTTAGATTTAATATAGTACAATACTGATTAAGTAACAAATAACATTAAAAATAAGTGAAACTATGAAGTAATTTTTAAATGGTTATCAAAGACATCATTTAAATAAATTTAGTTTTAAAATAATATATGCCACAAATATTTTTTGAAACCAAACTATAAATTCTACAGTACTTTGCTAATTAATAGGAACAAAATGCAATCTTTTACATATAATCATAAGTTTGTTGCCTTTGATTTATGAAATTCAGCTAGACAAAAGTTTAACAGAAACTTTTTGGTTTCAGTCAGTTTTTATGAGTGATGTACATACAAAGTTTGCGTCTTCAGAGACACTTATCTTTCAGAGAAAATGGCGGCATTACTTCAAAGAAGATTGCAAAAATTGTTTTCAATTAAAAAAAAATTACATACATATATTTATTGAAGATTTTTTTTTTCATACTGAACAATAGAAATATTTAGCATTTAAAGAATTCTGATGGATCACTAAGAGTTTTCACTGTCTATCAAACAAAGGAAATGGATAAAAATAAACTCAAGAAGTGGGAAAGTTCTTCAAAGGGGAAAGAAAAGCATAATTTTTAGATTATAATACCATGAGACATTTACAGCATATGCTAATGTTTCAACTGCATGGTGTAGAATTATAAAAGTTGGATGAACATTTATAAGTTAAAACTTATTGTAAGTCAATATTAAAAGCATTAACATCAGCTAATTAAATGTAAAGATAACACCACTTTTAAAGAGATTTTTTTTTTCATAAACTAGATTCATTTATTTATTTCAAAGTTACGAACAAGTGCTACTGGATGAAGCATCTAAGACTTATCAAGATCTGAGCATGTTGAACAAATTATAATACATTCTTTTGAAAAGATATTTTTGGAGGTTTATCTCGGCAGATAAATATCCAAATGAAGAAGGTCCACGGTATAACGAATCTCATTACACTGATGATAAAACGGTTCATGCTTGAAAACAGATACAACATTGATTTACCTGGAAATTCTTTTAAATTTGAGATCATAAGAAAATTTGTAGAATACTTTTAAAGAAATATATTTACGAAATGGATTGGTCAACAAGTAAATGAAAAAAAATTCTTAAGAATTGTAATTCTCTTTGATGATGAAGTTAGAAGAAGTGCACTAAATGAGAATCAATGCCAAAATTTATACAAGAGATCATTTCAGCTGAAGCATAAAACACTCCCTCTCTCTAATACTGGTATTATACACAAAGATGTAAAAAGGTATCTAATAATGAAGGCTTCCTTCCCCTCATTTTGTCCCTGAATTTGTATAGAGCTATAAATACTTCATCACTGTATTTTGATAAATATCAGTATAAAATAGAAGTCATAGATGGTTAAAACATTTGATTTTCTTTTCAGGCAATCATATAAAAAAAAAAAACTTTTTTATGAAGAAATAATCTGGGTAAATGACTGTTCATGATATAGATTAAGACATAATAGCATATTACCTAACATATTCTCGTTTATTTTCATCTGTCACTGGTATTTCTTTTCCATTTGGCTTTAGCTCATGCACTTGAATTTGCCCAAATGCATCATGTTCCACAGAAAAATTTGTATCAATAATAGATGATATATTGTTTTCTCTAATAAAAAAATATAAAATAGAATTATAAATATGTATACAATAACAAATCCATCATACAACTTATCTAAATCTTATTTAAGCACTTTTTATATCATCAATCTATTTCTTTTTTTTTTCCTTTCAACTTTCAATAGCACTATTAAGTGACCAACCAAGCTATACAAGGTGAATCTGTGTACTGTGCAGTTTTCTGACCATAACATCTGTTGCTGCCCAGTTGAAAACATCAATTCATTGCAAAATGAGCTGATTGTATGGAGGGACCTTTTCATAAGGGATGATATTGTGCATGAATGGGGTAGGAAATTTAAAGTCATTCTAACAGATGAAAGTGGATAAGGATGCAAACTTATCACTAGTGAGTGAGTTATGTAAAGTTTAAAAATGTAAGAGTCAGATATGGCTATGCAGCACCAAACATAGCATGAAAGTGATGTAGACATTTGAAAAAATGGAAAAAAGATACAAATTGGTTGGCAAGAAGGTCAAAACCAGGGAAAAGTCCCAAAGGTATCCTGGGGGCACATCACCTATGTTAACCAAATACAGTAAACCCCACAGGAAAGAAAAAAAGAGCACTATGGTGCCTTGAGGTCATATTTCCTGCATCTACTTATAGCAGGTATGCCTCTAAGGGGTCTATTTCTAGTGAGGACCCTGTTGAGTAAGTTTACCAAGTGGTTTGGCATGGATGAAGGTTTGCCATTCATAAATTGTCTCTGAATTTTTGATATTCAAGGTCAGTTCTGTACATGACCACAACAAAGCATTTATACTAGCAAAAAGCTTGTGCATGTCAAATTTTCAAAATATTGTCTGTGTAGGAATACAATGCCATTTGTTTGTTCCAGAGTTCATATTTCTATTTAGATGTATTTGTAATAAGATGTAATACTTGCATAATATTGCCTGTATAAATTTGTACTTTATGGGTTGGCAACAGTTATAAAATTGTTTAATGTTAATGTTATAATTGTTTAGGAAGTGTGCCATAGTGCATTCATGTGCCAGAAAACTTGATATCTGCAGTTCTTTTGATGCATTTCTATAATTTTTACTTAAATGATTTTAATGAAATAATCTAGAAAAAAAAATCCTTATGTCTAATATTTATACTCAAGTTTAATAATAGATTGCAATGTGTGTGAAGCACAACAGTCGGATAATCAGACAACATAGCATATGGCATCAGCCTTAAACTTTTTTTGCACATAATGCTGATAGAAGGAGAAGAGTCTTTGAAATCAATCATTACAGGAGAAGAAACTTTGATTCTTTATAACGATCCAGAATTGAAAGAACAATCCAAACTTCCTGAAAAAACCCAAAAAGTTCACACAAACTTTCACAAAAGAGAAGATCATGACTACTGTTTTCTGGGATCAAAAAGAACTATTAGTGGAGTTCATGAAGCCAGAGACTACGATTAATGTAAACGTATACTGTCAAATATTGCATCAATTGCGAAGAGCCATTCCAAACAAAAGAAGAGGCATTGCTGGCATCTGAAAATGTTTTGATCCATGACAATATATGATACATACTGTTGTGGAAACCAAAAAATTTCTTGCACAATTTCATTGGGAAGCACTTAATTACTTTATATATAGCCCTGGTGGCTTTAACTTATCTTGAGAGTTGAAGAAAGATCTGGGATTATATTTCTTTTATACCAACAAAGAGCTTCAAGCCACCATAGAACCTTATCTCAACATGCTAGTGGAAAATTTTTATGAAAAGCAGTATTTGAAATCTCGTGCACAAACAATACAATTGTCTCAATGTTCATGGTAACTACTTGAAAAAGCAACATTATTTGTACTTGAATCCCAGAAATAAAACTACTTTGTTACTTATACCTGTCTTTATTCAATGCCTCATCAGAGATTTAAAAGAAGCAAAAAGTAAAACTTAAGAGGGAAAAACAGAATTAAAAATTTTAGTTTTTGATGGTTATTAAAATTAACTATTTCATAAGCATGGAAGCAAAAATAGAATTTTCTAAAATATTCATAACTAATTTTATATGTGGTGAATATAAATTCCCTTTCATCATTTCTTTTAGCAAAATAATAGTGTGGTGTGTCTAGTTACTGTTGGTGATGAATTACTGTAATTGGCACAATTCTTTTACACAAAAAATAAGGGTTACATCTAGAGGCAGCCAAGCATCAGCCTTCTAAGAAAGTGATTGGAAAGTATGTCTGATTATGAACAGAACATATAGAGCATATTGAAAGTTTCATTTTCCTGTGGTTTTAGTAAACATATATATAGTCAAATGAATTACTATTTTTATTGTAGGAGGGGAAACACTACAAAGAGCAATGATGCACATTTCTTTCTTCAAAAGAAAAAAAAATGTTTTTAAAAAACAACCAAGAACTTTAAAAATATGAAAGGACAACTAGATTTTTTATTGGGTTAATGTTTGCATAAATGAAACATCTAGAAAATTCTTACAGCATCCATTTCAAACTTCTCTGTAATTCAGGATCAACAGCTTCAATATCTTCCAATGTAATTGGTTTATTCAAAAGCATTTTATAAAATGGAAGTGTGAAACCACCATCAATATAATGTCCGTGAAATACTGCTAATCCTATAACTCGACCAACAAAGTGAAAGTAAGACAGATGTTCCTAAGAAAATAAAGGTTTTGATTAAATGATTCACATTACTTCATGAGTTACTTAATAATGACTTAATGCAACATTGCATAAAACTACATGAAGAATAATACTCACTGGGTTAACTGAAGAGTCATGATTTATTTGTAATGTATAAATATCATCCCTTGTGTATTGAAACAAGCCATAATATGGATTGAGCATTTCATGAGATAACAAGTAAAGCCACTCCCTAAAACAATTAAAAAAACAAAACAAAACACTTTATTCATGAAACAAGTATTTGGTTGCTAATGTAAATTTACTTTCAGATTGTTTCAAAATTGATAGCATCCAATCGTTAAGGATAAACATATTAAGTATATAATTTTTTTTTTCTCCTGAAATTCTTACCTAGCAACTCCACCATAATCAAGTCCTTCTTCTGATCTGAATTTTACCATCAGTCTTTTTCTAAGATCCTTTGGTCTCATTTTCATAATTAACCGGTAAGATTCCTAGCATTAAATACTGATCTTAAAACACAATTAAAAGTATATATGTTTACACACATACAAAAATTTTAATAAAATATTAAAGCAGCAGAAGTTTGTAACATAAATTATTCTAACATTTTATTGATTAAATTTAGTACTAGATTTTTATTTATTACTACTTATTTTCTTGATTCAAGCCAACATTTTTAAAATAGAATGTTCACATAATTTGAAGACTTAGTATGAATGTGTGACTTCATAATCAACATGAGAAATTTACAAGCAACAAAATCCTTCAATCAAATACATTTTAAGAGTTGAATAAATATATGCTTATTCTAAAAATTACTAGAAGTAAACAAAATGAACACACAGATTAATAGAGATAAAGATCAACAAAAATTTAACATACTTATCAGAAATTTTTGTCAAAAAGTATTAAGAGCAGTACCTCAAATATATCTTCTCTAGAAACTTCTAAGCGACAATGACCAGATTGGGGCTGCAATGCATGTAGTTCTTGCCGAAGAGCAGCAAGCTTTTGAACCAAATCCCGCCTCTGTTTAGAATAAGGCATGTCTGATATTTCTGATGAGAGGGATACTGGTGGAGGATTAGGAGGAGGCAGTGGAGGTGGCTGATTATTTGAACTATTGGCACTAAGATTGTGATTGGGCGGAGGAATAACTTGAGGAGGATCTGGAACTCTACCATTTGGAATGGTAGAACTGTTGTCGGGTCCATTACTTCTCCTTGTACTACAAGCATATACATTTTTGGATTTTTAAGTACTCAAAGTTTTCATACTACATACTACAAAAATAATATGACAACTTAAGAGCTTTTTGAGTTGCTCATGTTTTAGTACAAGATAACAAGTAAAAAAATAACCAAAAATTTAAAAAATATATATTAATTAAACCTATTATTCAGAATAATTAAACTCACTTGAGGATTTATAGAAATGTGGAGTATGTTTCTACACTAGTTAAAAGGGGGGGGGGATGAAATTCAATTAGTAATAACCATGCGAGAGAGTGAACATTGATTATAAAATCAAATGTTCACTCAATCACATGGTTATTACAAAAGCCAAACTATTCTATGTTTCTCAAAACATTTGTTTGAAAAAAAATTCCAATTTTTAAAACATTGAAATAAATAAATAAATAAAATCAAAACATGGATAACATAGAATGAGTGAAAAAATTGATATGGTTAAAATCTTAAAAAACAGGTCAATTGAAAAGTCCCTGGCCTACCATAGTAAAACACATTTTTTTGGCAAAATTAGTTTTTTTTATCCCACATATTCCCTTCAAGGATGATACACTGATTATAGCAACCCTCCAACTTTTAAATACCATTTTTGTATGGCGATTTGTCCTTTTGCTTCAAAATAGGCCTCAGTTTCGGCGATCACCTCTTCATTCGACGAAAATTTCTTCCCAGCGAGCATTCTTTTGAGATCTGAGAACAGGAAAAAGTCGCTGGGGGCCAAATCTGGAGAAGACGGTGGATGAGGAAGCAATTTTAAGCTCAATTCATGGATTTTTGCCATCGTTTTCACTGACTTGTGACACGGTGCATTGTCTTGGTGAAGCAGTACTTTCTTTTTCTTCAAATGCCTCTGTTTTTCGGCGATTTCGTCCTTCAAACGGTCCATTAACGCTATGTAATTGTCACTGTTGATGGTCCTTCCTTTTTCAAGGTAGTCAATGAAAATTATTCCATGCACATCCCAAAATACAGACGTCATAACCTTGCCAGACGACTGTTGCGTTTTCCCACGCTTTGGAGCAGGTTCATCGTGTGCAGTCCACTCGGATGACTGTCGATTGGACTTTGGAGTGAAATGATGGAGCCGTGTTTCATCCATTGTCACATATCGATGCAAAAACTCGGGTTTATTACGCTTGATCATCTTCAAACACTGCTCCGAATCACCAACTCGTCGTTGTTTTTGGTCAAAAGTGAGCTCGCTCGGCACCCACTTTGCACAGAGCTTTCTCATACCCAAATATTCGTGAATGATATGATGTACACTTTCAGTTGATATCTTTAGAATGTCTGCTATTTCATTCAATTTCAATTTACGGTCATTCAAAATCATTTTGTGGATTTTTTTAATGTTCTCGTTGGTAACAACCTCTTTTAGGCGTCCACTGCTTTCACCGTCTTCGGTGCTCATTTCACCACGTCTAAACTTAGCATACCAATCCTTGATGGTTGATTTTCCTGGGGCAGTGTCTGGAAACTCGGCATCAAGCCAAGTTTTTGCTTCAACTGTATTTTTTCCCTTCAAAAAGCAATAATTTATCAACACGCAAAATTCCTTTTTATCCATTTTTTTCACAATAACAAAAGTTGCTTCACTCAAAATGCTATAATTCACAAACTAATGGTCCGACAGCTGTCAAATTTATACACGCATCTTTTGAGAGTTAGGGCTAACTAAAAAACATATGGATTTAATTCTAGTAGCGCCACCTATGTGTCAGGCCGGGGACTTTTCAATTGACGTGTTATATTGTAAAAGGCCAATTTTAAATAAAAATGTAAACAAGTTCCAGTAGGAGTTTTCCCCAATCAAGTCAGACAAATGTAATATAATAGCCATGAATTAAGTTTCAAGGAAAAGACTGCACCCATAAATTTTATGAAATTAAGTGCAATGCAGATTTAATTAAAAAGGGTGAAACTTAAATCAAAACAACATTTCCTACTTGAGTATTTCTTTAGCAGTTTATTTAAATATAAAAATGAAATACAACATAATTCTTTTAAAGATAACTGACATGATCCTCCTGTTGAAAGTTACTTTAGTTCTGATGAAAATTTGCATATTCATACATTTTGTATGTAATAAACAAGTATTTATGTATGTAATTACAATAGAATTTTTTGTGATAGATGACACATAATTTAAGACACAAAAAAATTAGAATTAATGGATGAATTTTTAATTTTACTCCATTTGCTATACACTACAAACTACTAGATGTTCTCTTGGTGACAGATTCTATAATATTGATTTCAATCTGTTAGGCTGTAAGAGTAGCACCTCAACTCGAAACTCATTCCTACTCAACAAAACATGAGAATATCTGAAACACAGATCTAACTTACAGCAATCTCTTACTATTCCACAAGATACTCAGGGGATTCAAATTATTGACTTGCTA
Organism: Nephila pilipes; assembly: GCA_019974015.1. Taxonomy (NCBI): domain Eukaryota; kingdom Metazoa; phylum Arthropoda; class Arachnida; order Araneae; family Nephilidae; genus Nephila; species Nephila pilipes. The sequence goes on from BMAW01120398.1 coordinate 138,594, forward strand.
GATATGAAGACATGAGTGTGACAGGTGATGATTCCATAGGTGAATGCAATTTACTTTTCGACTATTTTAATACAAAGAAGAATAATCATTACACTTTTACTTACTTGAGCATGTTCTGCACTGCTAAACTACTAGACAAGCGAGGATCTGTGAATTGAGTTGTTCTGTTGTTATGATCAACATAATAGACCCGTCCATTCAAAGTATGTCGTTTCTCCCAACCAGAAGGAAGAGGTCCTAGGTCATCTATATTTATTCCTGCTAGATCTCTAGGAACTCGTGGGTCATGCCATGTACTCACACCTGTTGCAACATGGTAGAAATATACTTGGCCTTGTTGCGTTGTCCTTATTTCTGAAAAAAAGAAGGAAAAAAAATTAGAAATAAAAGGGAGGAAAATAATAAAACATAAAAATATTGCAATCTATTTTGCCAGCAGAATATATGAACTATAATAGAAAACAAGATAAAAATATAAATGGCATTTGACAACAGAAGAATAAAAATGCATTAAGCATTGCATTATTCAATAAATAATGCTAATTCAGTTAACATAATATATTAATAATTTTTTGTCAAGCAATTAATTTTGTTTAGGATTCCTTAGGTAATAAATTGATTGGATTTGGGTTCCCCCCCCATTAAAATTAGCAAGGGGAAAAAGCATTAGATATTAAGCATTTTAATCATGAGAATAGGTGCTGTTAATTAATTTAAATGCATTTAATGTTGAAATTCATTAACATCATTATGTAGCAGACTTTCTAAAGATATTCTGTTAAACAAATCATACATAATTACCAAACTATAATAAATTTCAATTTACTTTTAAAAGAATGAAAATGTTAACATCAATTTGATATTTTAGTAAATTAAGAGTAATTATAATAAAACTACAATTATTGAGATAAGTTAACTCTGTTTTACAATTTATTACCTCTTGCTGTCTAGCAATAAAAATTGTTGAAATAAAAAAAAAAGTGAGAATCAGAAATGATACTAAAATGTTACTTAAGAATTAAATCTGAAATGATATTTGTCTCATATTTACCATAAAATAAAAATGGCTAACTGAATGTGATAAAATGGTGAAAATTTTAGAAGGTTCAAAGACTTAATTTGATAACAATAATAATAATAAAAATAATAATAATGATTGCATTTCATGAATTAATGTAAAAATTCCACCCTTTGGAAGCCAAATAAGAGAATAATTCTTAGATAAAAGTTCAGTACTAAAACAACAGAATTGCTGCTGATACTGTTGTAACATTTTCTGGATACTAAGGTACTTCATTCAAGCAGGACTAGTTGAAAATAAATGCAGACATGCCAAAGAAAAAACAACCAAGTCAAATATCATGACAAGTTTTTCATACTCAGTTTTTAAAATCATTATCTTATATATTTTTGCCTCTAGATATAATTTTTTGTTTCATATTCTTATTTTGGTGATTTACAATGCAGCTTTAATGGAACTATACCTATAATACATTCAATAGAAGCTGTAATTCTTCTTTAAATTTTGGATACTTAAATAAACTCATTAACCTCAGATAAGAAAGGAATAATCAAAAATCAGTTGATTTCTGTTTTATCCATTAATGAAACTCAGAAAATCCAAAAACTTTTAACATACTCGGAAATTGGCAATAAAACCCCCTGAACTACTTTGAAAATTCAAAAATTTACAGATGTTAAAATATGTGAACATATATATATATATATAAAAAAAAAAACCTTATGGATATAACACTTATTTTCTGATAAGTCTTTCATTCAAGTAATGTAGATTTGAATTTTCTGTTATGGTTCATTAAATATGAGAATTAAATCCTCATATTTATTAATGCTGATTCAATTGAAAATACTTTCAATAATTAAAAAATACAGGCCCATATCGTTGAACTTTCCAAGCAAATTTCAAAATTGGACAGATCTGGTTAAATGCAATGCCAAAAATCTAAATCATAAATTCAGAGAAAAAAATTATGTAAATTTTCAACATAATTATATGATATTATCATAACAGATTTGGTGATAATGCTTTATATAATTAAAGATTCTAGAGTTGATAAATTTGAATTCAATGTAAAACATGGCACATAAATAAAAAATTATGGTCAGAAAATATTAAGTTTTAAATCTTGGTTTGTGAAGGACTTTAATTGGATATCCATAATTACTGGTGTAAGCCATCCAATTATAGGAATGATTTTTTTAAAATCAATTCAATCTACTTTATGTTCTAAAAATCTTAGACTTATCAATGATGAAACATCACTAAGAACAAAATGTATATCACATGCTGGTTTAAACACACAAACTGCCAAATGTTATCAATATGAAAATAAAATATTTCATAATGTAGAGTGTTTCTTTGAAATTAAGGGTCTTCCTGTTTTTGCTAAAACATAAAACCTTTAATAGAGAAAAAAATAATAAATAGGAAAGAACTTATAATAACAGGAAACTAAAGATCATCAAAAAGTTATTGCAACAGTCTTTTATATATTGTTTTGAATACATCAGATGAATTGAGACAATTGTGATTATAGAGTTCATAATGATGTGAAAAATCCAGATACTCAGAACCTTACCTTAAACATTGCATGTACATACATTACATATTATTAAATATTTTCAATTATAGATTTAATTAGAGCCTATTTGCAAATCCCTTTTCATGAAGCTAATATTCCCCAAACTGTAATAACATCTTTTAGACTTTGATTTTTTTTAAAACAATGGTATTTTTTTATATTGAAATGCAAATTATGCCCTTTAGAGATTGTAGCACAGTGCTCTCTAATTTAGAATTTTTATTTCATTTGGATGAAAATTTTGCTTCTTTCTCTAGATAAAGATACACTCAAAATTCAAAAATCAATACTTTTTCAAAGACTCGATGAATACACACTTTGCATCTATCCTTCAAAACACACATGGGTGTTTCTAAGATCAATTTCTGTGGTGTCAAAATTACTGCAAATGAGCTAAACCTAGTTCCAGAAAAGTTGCGGGAATTAAAAACTTTTCCTAAGCTTAAATTTGCTACTAGTACCATCAATTCTTGGGAATTGTTAACTTCTATCGCTGGTTTCTTTCCAAATTGTACAAAAATTTAGCAACCGCTGATAGAAATTATAGAAGGTCACAGAAGTACAGCAACAAAACTTCTATTGCATGGAAAAATTAAGAACATTCTCGGTTCTTAAAGATGTAAAGTTACATTTTAAACATATTCTGTTCCTGATGTAACTTTATCATTAGTAACGAAAGCAATCAGTACAGCAATAGTAGCTGTGCATCAACAAGAAATACACTTCACAACTACTTAGTTTCTTTCCAAAATCATTCATAAAATCTCAAAGAAAATACAGTCCATATTGATAAAGAACTTCTCTTATTAATAGTAAAGGCATTTTAAGTTCATCTTGGAAGTGTTATATAACAATTAATGAAATAATAAAGATCCTCTAAACTTTTCACATACACTATATGATCAAAAATATCTGGACACCCCTGTACATTTTGTTTCCCCAACAGATAAATCAAAAATTAAATTAAGGCTGACCTACTTTGCTGCAATAAAAGCTGCCACTCTGTTGGGAAGGCTGTTGATTAGTTTTGTAATGTTGCAGCAGGAATTGTATGTCAATCGCTATGTCACCAATATTTGACATTGTGGCCAAGACTGAACTCGCCACTAATACATGCAACAAGTGTTCTAAGAGAATCAAGCCCAGGCTTTGAGTAGGCCATTCCTGAGCAACCATGTCAACAAACCACCTCTGCACAGAGCTGTACAGTATGGATGGGAGCATAAACTTGTTGAAACAAGAACAGATAAGCTCTAAACTGTTGCCAAAATGTAGACATAGTAGAATAGTACATAATGTTCATTTAAGCTTCAGTCTAGGGAGTTCCTAGTACAGGAATCAAAGGGCCCAGGTCAAACATAAAAAAACGGCTCTACCCCCAATTTCATTTGAGGCACAATGCAGTTAGTTAAAAAGTGTTCATGGGGGGAATCTACATGCTAAGGAATCTACCATCTGATTTCATCATTCCATAACATGTGACACCATTACTAAAGGCTCCAGTGTGGCCAACATTTTCACAACTACAATTGATGTTTGGTATTGATAGTGGTAATATTTCATTCATAAGAAGCAATTCTGCCATGAAAACCAAGGTTTGAATGTTCATAATGATCTGTCTCTGAGTTGGTGTTGCATTCAGAGGCATCTTGGAATTTCTTATGAATTTTTTTGGCTGAATGAGTGAATGTAAAGTTTATTGGTTCTAGAGCCAGGTTTGGCTATGCTGTGCCAAACAAGATTTAACTGTGGTTTAAATGTGAAGGAAAAAAAGAAAAAAATACAAAAATTGGTTGTCAACAAGGAGAGTCGAAAATAGAGAAGGATTTCTAGGGCAACCTGGGGGTGCGTCACCTGTGTTTACGAAAGACAGTAAACCCCATAGGAAAGAAAAAGATCACTAGGGTGCCTTGGGGTCATGATTCCCATACTTACCTAAAGAAGGCAAGTCCCTGAGGTCCCTTGATATAATCCCCAGGGGCAGAGTGCCTGGCTATACCTCCAGACACTGGGTACTCCTTTTAGTCACCTCTTACGACATGCATGAGCTACAGTGGGACTATTCTGTCATTTCCGGTCACCACATGGGTCAATTTTTTAGCTGAATCCATTTGATTGGTTTTCACAACTCTTTTCAGTGCACTATGGTCCCTGTCTAAAACACAGCATGGTCTACCATTTTGTGACTGGGCAGTCATAGCCCCATAATGCTTCTACTTACAGAAGAATAACATGTACAGAAGAATGGGGCATTCCAAACATTACAGAAATTTTAAGAATAGGCATTTCATGGTGGTGACAACCAATCTTTTTTCACCTCCGTTTAAAATACTTTAGTTTATGTTTTCCTCACACAGTACTTTTTCAACTTTGAAATTACCATCACGAAATATAATTCTGACAACTGACTTCTTTTATGCATGTCTGGGAGGTAGAAGTTCAATGTCACTAATAGGGGTATCCAGATACTTTTGATCATACAAAATGAAGTGTATGTTTGGCAATAGTCGCTGATATTACATCGCAATAGTCGCTAAAATTAAACTTAATAATATATATATATATATATATTATTAAGTTTAATTTTAAAGATTGGTGTTTAATTCTGCTCAAAGTTATGCATTTTTATAGTATCTTCGACCAAAATAGCTTTGTAAGAAAGGACACTTTATTATAGTTCTTCTGTAGATTTTTACCATTAATTTTCCTCTTACTTTTAAAACATGACAGTTTAGTTGAAGTGTCAGAAAATGATATTTCAATTTTCAATACATTGCATATTATTTGCACACTGGTGGTTATTTTGCATCAGTTTTTAAGGTGCCATGTCTTCGTCCTTGGACATATTTTATGTAGGATTTGTAATTCTTGAGAATTCCCCACAAGAAATATGTAGCAATGTCTCCATTGAAAAAATCAGAGCTTGAATTCCTTACAAAAAACAGATTTTGAAGCTTGTCTTGAACCAGGGTTAATAGGCTCTCAGAATGATTTATTAGAATTTTATGGCACAGAATCCTAATGGAACATAACATGCCAAACACAAAGAGAAAAAATCAATTTATCGTGAAATCTTAAAAAATTTAATTTTGTATGAGATTTTAAAAAATATATATATTGGAACTAAGGATTTATAAATAAAACACGATAAAAATACATTACATCACTAAAAGGTTAATTCAACAAAATCATAGAAGCTTAAGCAAAAACCACAGATACTAAATCGATTCTCTGGATAATAGCTGAAGAAATTACAAACACAGATAGATTATTTTTGTAATGTTCTGATCTGTTTGGATAGCTACTAAGAAAGATGAAATTATTGTAACCTGGCCATATGTTTGTGATAGTAGAGAGGAGACTGAGTGAGTTTACCAGCTTTTAAGTAGGAAATACTTTGTTTAGTTTTCATTTCTAGGGCCATTTTTGGACATAATTTAATCTTAAGAATGTGAGATCACTGCCATTAATTCAAAGAAATAAAATTTAATAGAAGAAATAATATTCAAAGCAATTTACATACTATATATAATACACACAATGAAAGTTTAATATTCTGCTTTTATAACCTTACCATAGCCATCAGGAAGCTCAACTGCTTGGTGAAGATGATTTCTTGACAAATAATTTCGATGTCTAGTAGATCTTCTTCTGGAATGACCACTACTACTAGTGACACCATTGCTTGTATGATTAGTATTTTCAGAATTATTAACAGAATTGTTATTATTATGGTTTGCATTGGAATTAGAGTTTGTATTTGAAGAAGAGTTTGAAGTAGAACTACTGCTAACTGCATTATTACACACTTGACTTACTGGGCGACTATTATTGTTATTATTACTATTGCTGTGGCTATTTGCTTGCTCATTTTCGTAAGCAGTTCTGAAAACAAAGAAAAAAAAAGACTTCAAAATTTTAGAAGTACTTATATAATCATAAAAATTTAATTGCATTAATTTATAAGAGGATATTCTTTTATCCAAAGAAATAAAATATGAATAAAATTAGGAAAGATTTCAGAAGAAAGCAACAAAACAACAAAAAAAGTAAATATTTGAATACAGACTGAGATGATTTGTTGGAGATAACATCTTTAGGAAGGCTTCTAACACTATCAATCAATTTTTTTCTGTAATAAATAACATAATTCGTTCTCAGTAATTTACTACTAAATATAAATCCTAAATGGGTAATTTAACTCTTTGACACAAATGAATGACTGAATTATTACATCTCAAAATTGTTGTTGCAATAATATTCATATTAAAAATAGAACATAAAAATTATGAAATTCAGATTTGAGGAAAGGAAAAAAAATTCTATATGTCCTGTAAAATTGATAACATTAAGTAAAAAAAAAAAAAAAAAAAATGAAAAAATTAAAGCAACTTATTATACTCAATAACAGAATTAGTTATAAATATGAAGTGACATGAATCGAGAGAATGTCTTTTTGAAGAGTTCACAGTGCAAAATTCATACAATTACTATCAAAATACCTTTCTTTTTCCAAAAGAAGAATACCATTTCAAAAACGTTGAACAGAAATAAAAAAGGAGACAAATAATTTTAAAATACTGAATTATGAATTTAACGGTCTTATTTTTTTATGCAAAAAAATGTCAGTAACAGCTTAAAACAATCAAAATTTAACCCATACATAAATTAATTTCAAAAATAATTCTAGTTTGTTAAATTGTTATAAATAATAAAAAATTTGTATAATGTATTAGGCATAAGGGAAAAAAACATTTTGATAAGTATTCTTCATTTTGTAGGAAGTAATTTAAAAAAATAAACAGTTACAAAAATTACCTTGTAGGCTTTTCCCACTGTGTAGATCTAGTAAAATGATTAACATAATACACTCGCCCAGAAGCTGTTCTCCTTTCTTCCCATCTAATTTGGCAAAAATGTTCAAATTGTAAATTCAAAAAAATTTAATTCATGTTACCCACATTAGTTTCATATTTTTAATGATTTGAAAAATGCATTTGTTAATAAGTTATAAATGCAAATGTTTAACATAAATTGAAATTAAGAATTGATTGCTTATGAATTCGTTAAAAAAAAAAAAAAAAAAAACCTAAATTTTTTTTTCAAAATTCATACTTAAGAAATTTTGTCATAACTTACACAAGTAATCATTTAAACGAGTATGTACATGTGTAATGTTTGCAATATCATTTGGTAAAGATGAATGATTTTTGAGATATGAAAATTTTAGCTTCAAAATAGATTACCAATATGAAAAATAAAACACACATCTAATTTCTTACATCATTTTAGTTACAATACAATTTATTTAAAGATCTGAGCATTACATATAGGAAATTATTTTAAAAAAACATGATTTAAAAAAAAAAAAACTCTTTTGAAATTTCTTTTTTACTTCAATTTTTTCCCTTGCCTGTAAAAAGAATATTTAATGCTAAATTGCATAATAATCAATTAGAAACTGCTTAACTTTTCTATAAAACAAGTCTAACAACTATTTTTTAAAGTATAAATTTTAGCAAATTCTTTTACAATAGATATGATTTTCTTATCTTTTTGTTCAAAAGTGTACAAATATTTTCTAATGATTATATAAATATATTTTTAGTATACATTTATACTAAAATTTCTGCCAGAAAATCTTAAATATCTTAATGTAAATATTCATAGAAAAGATTCAGGTTACTTTAGAAATGATCTCATTTATTTGTTGTATATCTTTTCATGCTTTCAAAATTATAGTTTTAAATAACTATTCATATTAGTAATTTTTAAGAATTTCTCCAAAATCATTAGTTTTTTTAAAAAAGTTTTGAAATCATAAAACTTTAAAAACATTATTTAATTTTTTATCTCAAAAATATTGGTTCTGGTACTAGATTTTGAGTAAACTAAGTTTTCAAAAATTAGAAAAGTTAAAATAAGCATTAATTATTATACCAAATAAAATCTTACATGATCTATACATAAAGTAAATTAAAATAAAGAATGAAGTTACTGACCCTTCAGGCAATTCATCAGGAGAAAAGCCTAAATTACCCAGACGATCCATTACTACATTTACACTTCCTGAGCCCCGTCCATCACGTGACAAGAGACTAATTACAATTTGTCCTTTCACAGGTTCAGGGTCGTCAGCATGGCCTTTGGTCAAATCTAACCTTTGATCTAAGAGAGAAAAAGAAAGGAAAAAAATGTAGAAATTTGGG
>BMAW01120398.1:158108-196535 GCA_019974015.1 Nephila pilipes
GAAGTTTTATTCAGAAACTATTATTTTACGGAACATTAAAAAGAATATTTCAATTAAAATTATAATTTAAGCTAGTAGTGAAAATAATTTAAATTCGAACAGAAACACTCGACATACTGTCACCTTTAAAAATTAGAACATTAACTGATCATACAGATTATTACTATTTCGCTAACGAGCTTCCAGAATGATTAAAAGTATTTTATAATTTGGAGAATTTTTTTATAACACCAGTAGTTCTTACTATAATACAATAGAAGAAAGTTTAGCTCAGCGAGTTTATACGTTATCAATGTAAACAATTGCATGGATTTCGAAAAATATTCATTCACCCACTTAATGCGCCGATGGTTGATGATAATGGATACAACACTAATCCGCGAAAACGTTCTAAAATCGATGAGTAAAAAATTCATGATCTGGTGTTTTGTTTACACACCATTCAATTACGTCACCATATGGTTAAAAGACGATGACCTGAAGTCAGTAACCTAGCAACACGAAGTAGTGAGTTTAGACAAGAGACGATAACTATTCCGAGACAAGCTTCATTTTCATAGCGAAATGTGTCGTTGGGGTATAATCGAATTCCGATGTCTCTGGAAAAGAATGAAACGGTCGCTGGATCTTTTGTGTGGGGACAACCTAACTGAAGGATTTCTTTTAACAGGAATAGTTTTGCCGTGAACTTTTCGAGCATTTCAGGAATGTCAACACGAGGAGTGTAAATCGCATATTTTTCTTCCGCAAAAAAAAAAAAAAAAAAAAAAAAAAAAACCTTGGTTTTTATACACATTATCACTTTACCGTTTTAAAAACCACACTCAATAGAAATTCTGCCACTCAATACCTAAACATTTAGAAAATTATGGTATTTAAGTAAGTGTTTCAAAGTTTAAACAAAAACACCAATAATGAAATGTTTAAAAAGTGTCAGATGCACACATCACACCGATTTAGAAGTTAAATGGATCGTGAAAGATGTATGTAATCTAAGAATCCGAAGTTTTTTTTTTCTAGGGCAATATGTTGATTTGTCCTAATAAGGCGCTTAACTGTTAAAATGCACCACAAACTAATAGTATATAATTAGTTTCAATATATCGTAAAAAATAAGACAATGAGAAATTTAGTTTGATTTTTTTAATAAGCAAAAAGAGCAATCAAGGGTTCATAATGACGGGAAGAAACTTCTCCATTTGAGTAGATTCCTCATCCTTCTAACTTCCTCACATAGGCGAATGAGGCCATAAATTCCGTAGCCGCGGGGCTAGTGGTCACGGTAGCGGACTAGAGGTCGATATTGTTTTCGACGAGTCCGGGGATCAAGTCCTGAAGCCGCTAAAGACCCGTCTTGTAGCGATATTGACGCATATTAAATCTGTCGAGGTCCCAGTCCTCCGGTTGGCGAGGTGTGGAAGTCTGGAGAGGGAGGCGTCAGTTCAAAAGTCCATATACAATAGTTTCCATATCGCTTCTCAGTGCGACGTTAATAACAAGCATTCAATTAACACGAACCCTCCCCCCTACTGCACGACGAGTATAGTAAAACCAAGATTTGATTCGGACATTCATGAATAATGCCGGTGTTTTTATTTTAGAACAAATTTGTTTACATTGTGACAAAATTTTATTGATTTGTATCTCAAAAGAAAAATTCTGAATATTTTGTTAAAATTGAAAAAGAAACAAATAAAATAATAATAATAATAATAATAAAAAAACTATAGCATAGCTTATATTTAAATTTAGGAAAACGGTTAATATAAATCGTTTATGATAAACATATCTTTCAAAGATACAAATTTATTTTTGCAAATAATTAAAAGTTTAACAATTTTCCAAGCAAGAACTTCATTTAAAAAACAAGTTACATTCAAGGATTTAGATTTTAAAAATATTACACTTGATTAGGTTTCTTTTCCATGACGAAGGCAGAAGGAACTTGAAAAATAAGGAAATAATGAAATAAATTAATGTTCTAACAAAACTTTTAATTTATGCAACAACAAGAAGTAATATTTTTTTGAAAACGAAGCACATTAAAATTTTATTATGATTTTTTTTTGAAATTTGATTTGAAACTAAACAAAAATAATTAATTACTCAACATATTACAAGCAGTTTTTTCCTAATTACACTAATTGAAGTTTCTTATCAAAACGTTGCAAATGCTAAATTACGAATTGTATCACACAAGTAACTCGTATGAAATGTCTATTTGTATTTCGAAACAATGTAAATAGCATATCGTTACTTTTTCATACTTTACCTTGTATTTCAAAGGTAAAATTGTTTCCTTTTTCTAAACATTTAAAAAGAATCAAACTTTTTTTTTCTTTTTACAGAATCAAATGAAATGCTCTTGCTTCACCCTATCCATCGGCGTGGCACAATTTCATTATTTTTTTTTCTTCCGCAGCAAGGACGTATTACCAAAAATTATCTTTAATTCAAATAATCCCACACGAGAAAAGGGGAGGGGGAGATATAGCCAACTGTTCAGTTAATGGATAAAGCCAAAACATAGCCATTGTATTCTTATCCTTTAAATGATGAAACCCACAAGGTGACATCCACTCGTTGTCTGTGCATAACAAGGACTGGGGAAAAAACTATGAACAAGACCATTTTAACTTGTTCCGCGAACGCAAGGTTCAGTTATTGAAAATTTTCGCAACGCTTCGCTTCATTTCGTTTTGTTGCTTTGCAGACGATTATTTAAACAATTAGTCAGCACGAGAGCTGGCAGAGATGCGCTTGTTTGCATGCCTCTTGTATTCGTGACTCTTTAAATCAGGACACACTTAGGTGGAAATGGAACTTTAGACCTATATAATGTTTACCCATTTTCACAACATTTTAATCATTAAGCATTTGATTTCTATTCCTGCTTTGCTTTTTAAATTTCAAATGCATGGCCGATTGGAGCCAGGAAAATGTCACAGTTCTTGTTCTGATCGGTGATTATCGGTATGCTGATGAATAGTCGATCCGAAATGAAAAAAATTTGTTCGTGGATGAATGTTTAAAAACCAAGCAAAAATTTGCTGAAATTAGAAATGTTACAATAAAGTTAATAAATTTTTGTAAGGACACCCAATAAAAAAAATTATTGAAAAACAACCAAAAAATAGACCATCATATGTGTTAATATTGCATTTGCACATGCCTAAAATGAATTAACTTCCATTAAATTTCATGATACCGGTCCAAAAAGTTTAGCTTTAAACGAGCATAACGACACATGATTAAGAAATATCTTAAAAAATAAAAATAATCATAATCTGCCAAATATTAAACTGCTACATTGCTAGAAGAAAATATATCGAGAAATAAAATACGTAAAAAATATTTCCGATAAACTGATAATTTCAACTGAGATTTTTGACATCCACAAAGTAAATTAGCTCTGTTTTTAAATTCAGTTTAAAAAAAAAAAACATTTTCCAATACAAAAAAGTCAGTTTTATAGGGTAACATTGTTATTCTATTCCATGGGTCCCCCCCCCCCCAACGGCAAAGAAAATATAGTCACCTGAATTGGTCTATGATGGCCCATAAAAAGAGATTTTCAAAGACAATCGATGGAGAAAATTGTCGGGATAAAATTAGAGGAATTAAACAAACTTTTACTTATTAAGTTCAATTTTAGACTAGTAAAATGTTACAAGTTTATGGTGTACGAGCCAGTCTAGTCGGCTAAGAAGCATCAAACAACTTTTAATAAGACTGTAAAACTAAAGGCATAATTTGAAAAATACAATTCAAAAATAACTGTAACAAAATTGCATCAAGCTCAGAAACAATGGAGGAAGGGGGGGGGAAATCAGTTTTAAAAGAGATCCACAGTTTATTAGCATCGCACTTATAAGCAACACGAGGACTATTTGCGACGGACCTCATAATTTAGAGCCTCGAACAAGTGACCAGGACGACATTTAATCTTGCACCTCTCTCTGCAAACTTTTACATCACGTTTATGGGAGGACATGGGATATCTACAGATTTAACGTGCATCAGACCTACTACACAAAGCCGAGTTCGCGAACACGACTTTAAGCTACCGCGGCAACAGTTTTGAAAGGGAAGTGAAATCTAATAATTATGAAACTTGACAGACCATTATTAATCGGTATCAATACGGTTTTTAATTCCTGATAATTTCTTAAGATATTCGTGTACATTATAATCAATACGCGTAAAATTACAAAATTGTAATATGTTATTAATCATTCGCGAATAAATTCTGTCCCTTTCTTTTATTAAATGTCATTAAGATTCAGATTTAAAAAAAAAAAAAAAGAAAGAAATGTATATATTTAAAGTTTAATTATTAAACTTTTCTTTTTACCCCTTTACATTAGGTTCTTGTAGAGTTGGATGCACCAAGTTAAAGGAGAAGACGGAATTTATTCAGAAGTAGAAGGAGTCTCTACAGAAGAAGCATTTTTGATTGCTTCATTTGACTTTTAACTAACGACCGAAATCGTAGAAACCAAAAATTCCTATTCGAGCAATGAAAGTGGTTGGTGTGGAAAAAGGCATTTTATTTAATGACCTATTTCTTTAAAAAAAAATGATACAATGAATAATTTTTATTTAAAAAATCAATGCATAGCTTGATTGATTATATTTACTAGATTTATTTTTTTTTTAATGGAAAAAACATCTACTTCCCCATCTAAAATTTAAAAACATACATATATTGATTATTAAAATTTAAAATGAATAATTTTAATCACTAACAATATTTTAAAGTTGCAAAAAAAAAAAATCACATTTTGGAATTTTACGAGTATTTTCAATACCAGTTTTGGGCTATTAATTCCATAAACACATTCAAAAAATATCGAGAGGGAAACATTTTATACAAACAGTACATTTAAATATTTTTACAGGTAGATATACTTAAAAAACACCACGGAAGATAAGATTTTTCTACTTAAAATTCGTTGGAGAACTTTTAATAAAGAAAGAACAGAAAAAATACCTAACGATCAATATATAAAAATTTGATCTCAAATGGTTACAAGGTGCTTGCGGCACTCTGACATTCTGAAACCGGAAATATTGAAATGTTAAATGAAATCGATTTAAAAAAAAAAAAACCTTTTATGTTGTCATACAACCATGAAGTTCTTTACAGCCGAATAAACTGTCAGCTGAGCTTAATTTAGTTTAGCTTAGTTTTTTTTAATAAAGTAGCACCAGAAGCAACACGAGGGCTATTGGCAACGGACCTCTTAATTTTGATAACGATAGTGACGAGTCAAATGACGAGAGGATACCTGAGCTGGCACCCCTTCTCCTAACTTCCACACCACACCAACAGGAGGACTTTGGGCCTCGACAGATTTAAAGTGCATCAGCCCCGGTTACACGGCGGGTCTTTGGCAGCCAAGGATCGAACCCACGACTGAACGAAAACCGCCGGTCACGAATCTGAAGCAATGACCACTAGGCTACCGCGGCCAAAAACCGTAAACTGAAGAACAGCTCCCGCGAATTTAGCAAAGATAAAAATAAATGAAATAATACAAAACATAGGAAATATTAATAAATGCAAGATACACTATGACAAGTAAAAATCATTACAGATTTGCAATTTTAAGCAAAATGTACCGTTGGAGGTGGGGGGAGGACATGTTTGCAATTATATTTATTCATTTTAAGCATTTTTCCTCCTTCAAGAATCATACATATTCAGTTAATTCATTTCTTATTTTATTTGTAGAATCAAAAATCATTTAAAATAATTAATATTTTTAAATAAATAGTATATATATAAAAAATTCAGAATGCACTTCTTGATGACAATTTATATTGATAAATGCGAAAGCGAACGAAATTTTAATACTTTTCCCCCGTAGAAACTGTTTCATTTAATTAATTTAAGTCGAAACCGAGTTTACACGGACGACTAGTGATGGAACTCTTTTTCAAACACATCAGATGACAAAGATTCTACATTACATCTTATTTCCTCAATCTTAACTTCTATGTCAAACATATGAGTATTTTCAGGCTTACAAAAGTAGCAGCGTTTATTATTCCACACACTGGTTTTGGGGGATATGGTTCCTAGAGAAAATAGGCATTTGGGACGATTGTAACTGTTTTGAACCTGTTTATTTTCGTTCTATTTGTCTTATTGTTCCATTAAAATCACGCGTGCCTCGTGGGCATTTTGTAAAATTCATATGCAATAAAATAAAATCATATTGAATACTATTAACCGTTGATTTAAATCGCATATGCTCTTTGAATTGTATTCATAATAATCAGCCGTGTTTATCAAAGTCAGCAGATTCCATATGAGATATTGCGAATGTTTTATTTATGTCGCAAGCAATTCGAGGGCTATCGACACCGGACCTCGTAATTTTGAACCTCAGACAGGTGACGAGGACGATACCTGATCCGGCACTTCCCTTTCCTAACTGCTACACTACACCAACGGGACGACTTGGGACCTCGAAATCAGCCCCGCTACATGGTGGTTCTTTCGTGGCATCAGTGCTCGAACCCATGAATGGGCGAAAACAACACCGGCTGCAAGTCCGCGACCATGACCATTAGGCTTCAGCGGCTTTACACTGGAGAGAAAAAGATCCACAGAGTACATTGGGTCATGATGCCAGTACTTCCGTAAGGAAAGTAAACCATTGAGGGGTTGATATATAAAGAGTTTACATTACATGATATTTATTCATTACAGCACACAGAAGAAATTTAGCCAGAGATACATTGAGCACAAGAAATACCATACCTACAGAGTTATAGTTCATTCTAAGGAAGAGGAAGCTTTAAGATCGCAATTGATACTTTACACAGCTATGTAAGAGAACTTTCAGCTAAGTTACGTCTTAAAAAAGTTAATTTAAATTTTATAATTATGCACATTCATGAAATTCCTTATTTTTAAACACCTTTTGTAAATATAAAGATGGGATTTTGATCTTCCCTCTAGTCATGTCAGCGACAATAAGAGTAGAGATATAGCGCCTACATAGACATTAAGAATACCAAAGAAAAAAAAAAAAAAAATACAAATATAATGATGAAAAAAAAAAGGGGGTTTTCTTCCCACGAAATTTAAATTCATATAAAAGACTTCAAAAATGTCTCACATTCAAGTTTTATTTCAGACACTAAGAACTTTTTTTTGTTTTGTTTAAATGAGATACTTATTTGGATTAAGTGTAATAAAATATCGATGAAATTAAATTATAATCTTAAAAAAATCGCATTTTCTAGAAATTTTAGTTCGATACACTTAAAACTGCATCTGCTGCAAGTATCAAGTAGATGTTGTCTTATACGAGGCAACACTAAAATCTCTACTTATGATTTACATGGATTTCAACTAAAGAGTTTTTGTTTATGAATCAAAAATGACTGATAAACAAAAAAAGAAAAACAGATAGATTATTTCAAAATCAGAAGGTCGCATTCTACAGATCAGGAAGAAGCATGTTCTTCTGGACAAAGTTTATTAAGGAGCCAATGTGACCAAATTAAACGTAAAATTCCAACCTTTTCTACTCGAGTGATATAAAAAGCACCGGAAACGAAAAAGGGGTTCACTCCTAACGGGCACGTCACGTACCACTGCATTATCCGGACTGCTTCCACTCGCCCCGGTCACTATTAACAACTCTTCCGATCCGTTTATCAGCGGTAGGTGTCCTAAGGTTACATCCAGTCATACCTCAACACCGAAATCCAGTCAACTGAACAGATATCCGAGTTATTTTTTTTCCACTCTTCGAGGAATTCCGGACGTAACAGAGGTGGGAGGGAATGAACAAAAAGACGAAAGCGCAGACGACATCAAATGGCCAATTACATGAATCATGATCTCTTACTTCCGACTGACCTCACCACGTGACCGCAAAGACATTCCCAAGAGGAAAATAAAAAGGATTTTTAAGGTATTTTTACTGAATGGCGTAATGTTAGGCTTGGGGGTTACCGCAGACAAGTGAATAAGGGAAAAAAAGAAACAAATACTTTATATATAAATAAAAATAACTAAAGACAAGTATGTCTCTAAGCAAGACTAATTATATTCAAATCGGAAAGAGCTGGGATAAAGATGTATGATTCATAAAAGTCATTACTCCTGCTTTTTAAGAATCACTTATTACAGATTCTGTAAGACAAACAGCCATCAATATCAATCGTTGGAAACCGGATTGGGTCTCTCGGTTAAGAACTCATGAAATAAGTTCAACACGATCCCTTTTTCTACATTCTATTAACCACAAAAAAGTATATCGGATAGATAATTTGTAACCGCATAGTTTTCACTGGCGGATGTCTAAGAAAGCATTATGCATTTAATAAATGAACAGCGTAACAAAAAAAAAAGTACAGCTGTAATTAAATTGTAAGAAAAGCATAACTTGGATGACATGCAACAAATTACGAAAGCATCTTCATTTTTTTACATGAGGATTACCAAATTTTTCAATGCGTCTAATTAGATTTGTAAGTTTTTGCAAATTTGTTAGAAATTATAGCACGAAGGAAATATCAGAAAAGATTTAATTGCTGTATTTACTAAATCGAATTTGACCTATATTACGGTTGTTGGCAAAGCTTAAGAGTTTATGAGTGAAATTTATTGATGAAGACGTTATACAAGTTCAAAATCACTTTTAAATGAGTGAGTAATATTTTAATGGCGCAAGAACCAGATGTGGCCATGCTGCGCCAAATAAGATAAAGCTCTGATCTAGACATTTAAAGAAATTGAACAATAATAATTGGTAGACAAGAAGGAGGGTCGCTAGGGATCCTCAGGGCGCGTTATCCGGGTCTATCAAAGACGGTAAACCCAATCGGAAAGAAAAAGATCACTAGGATGTCTCGGGGTCATGAAGCCCGAACCTACTGAAAGATTTTAGTTTTAGTTTTTATTAACGTCGCACTAGAAGCAACACGAGGGCTATTGGCGACGGACCTCGTAATTTTGAACCACGGTCAAGTGACGAGGACGACACCTGAGCTGGCACCCCCCTCTCCTAACATCCACACCACACCAACGGGAGGACTTTGGGCCCCGAACAGATTTAACGTGCATCAGCCCCGGCTACACGGCGGGTCTTTGGCGGCCAAGGATCGAACCCACGACTGAACGAAACCCGCCGGTCGCGAGTCCACGGCCTTGACCACTAGGCTACCGCGGCCCCGGCGGATCTTTAGAGGCAACAGGGTTCAAACCCACGACTCGAAGAAATATCGACCGCAAGTACACAGCACAGGAAGAGAACACATTTTGAGGTTTGGACTTAAAGCTTAGCGGTTTTCATTTCACAATACTGTAAAATATTGAGAAATTCGAATGATAGGAATCGTCAATCTCAAAACAAATAATTTTTCTATTAGGTTACAAAGTCCCCAAAAGAATGTATGAGTGGAAGACTTAAATTTTTCTTTTCCGAATATGTTTGCATTTACATAACACGAAAGGGGACCTTAGATAATTTCAAACTAAATACATGCCAAACAAATTGCTAAAGGACGGTCCCCCTCCTCCCGCCCCCCGATTAAAAAAACAATATTAATAGTCGGTAACAAAAGAGGTTACCAAAATAATGATCTCCAGTCTAATTGTGCAATATTATATATATATATATATATATATATATACACACACACACACACACACTTCATAATTTAAAACTTTTACTGTCAGAAAAAATTAGTAAAACATTAATCGTAACGAAAAATAACCGTTCAGTGGACGACTGGACAAAGTTAAAGGCACCTTCTTACTGCTCTCACAACGTGTGAAACCAGAATAATAATTCGAAATATATAAAACAGTCATCCAAATCAATTGCCAAAAAGTTAGGTCATCTATCACTTCTAACAGAAACAAACTATAAGAAGTACAAGATAAAAATTAGTAACTTCATCATTCTCAAATTAGAGTTGACTTCATTACCCATCAAAATCCTGTCAAATGCGGATAAATCCACATTCAACAAGTTAACTCTCACAGAGCGTTGGGGGAGGATCTTCAACTCTCCGCTTGAATATCACAGAAAACAGCTACACATAAACAAGGAAGTAACATGAATATTTATTGGAGACTCAATCAAAATGAGTTCGAATTAACGACAACATTCATTTTCGAATAATTAAGTCATTGCTCTCCATTATTGCAATTTTGCAGGATGAGAAACTGATGTTTCCATATTTGCTAGATTTGAATTCGTATCTTTCGCCTTTCATCGATCGTTCTATTTGGTTTTGTAGTTAATATTTCTTCAAAGTTGCTTTGCAAACGACTACTTTTGAAGGAGGCATGGGTAGTGAGCCTAGAGTATTTTTTTTTATATAAAACAGAGTATTGATTCACTCATTCTCATAAATTTAAAGAGAAAAAAAAAAAGAAACCATTGTGTTGTAGTGAAGCGTACATTATCATTTTAAATAACGTTAATTAAATTTGCCAAAGGTCGATTCCATTTATTTGACATGAAATTGCCATTTTTTAAAAAAATTATTGTTAGGATAAGAGCAGAGTGGTGTTTTGTTCGCAGGTTCAGCGTTCGATCACACTGATGACCGTAATCTGAAATGTTAGGTCTGCTTTAGTAAAATAATGAAACTAGATCTCTAAAGCCGTTCGAGTACCATGGAAATTGGGAGAGGCAGCTACTCGAATGGCAGACTTATAATTTTAAATCCGGTAAAAAGACTCATTGCCAATAGCCTTCGTGAAGGTATAGAAAAACATACACAAAATTACTATATATATATAACTGAAGAAAAAAAAATTTAAGAGAAAATAATACTGGTCGTTCGGTTTAATGGTATCCAAATTAATATACAAATGTGTACGCAGCAACACTAACTTTAGAATAATCAAATCAGTTTTCGAATATCGTATTTTCAACGTGTCACGAGCGGTCTCGAAGTTTTTCGAGAGAAACACCAACTCAGACGAAGTCTAAATCATCTGACAATGATTCAAAATTACGAACAATAAACAAACATTCTGTATTTCAAATGATATATTCCTCTCTCTTTCTTAGAAAAGTGATTTAAAGATTTAAATTTTTCCGTTAGCGACTTTCCGTGGGGATTAGGAAAAGAGTTTTTTTTTTTATTTTGAAGTGCACTGTAAGCTTATTAAATTTCAAAAAACTTTGGAAGTATACTACTGCTTTTAAAAAGCTTTAGATCATTAATTTTTTTTTTATAGTTTTTCACTTAAATACTTACAGTGAAGCATGCATCTGACATTAAAATAGAAAAGAGAGAGAATGTGGAACTTATTCAATAAAGAAAAAATGTATAGATTCAGATATAAATGAATAAGGTTAAAATGAGCAGCTCTCGAATATGATGAGTGAGCGAATGTAAAGTTTATTGGTTCAAGAGCCAGATGTGTTTATTCTGCGCCAAACAAGATTTTAACTGTGGTCGAGAGGTGAAGAAATTGAAAAAAGGTCAAATTGGTTGACAAGGAGAGTCTAAAATAGAGAAGGATCACTAGGGTAACCTGGGGGCGCATCACCCGTGTTTACCAAAGACAGTAAACCCCATAGGAAAGAAAAAGATCACTAAGGTGCCTCGGGGGTCATGATGCACGTACTTACCTAAAGAAGGCAAGTCCCTGAGGTCCCCTGATATAATCCCCAGGGGCAGGGTGCCTGGCTATACACCCAGACGCTGGGTACCCATTTTAGTTGCCTCTTACGACAAGCATGAGCTACAGTGGTGGGACTATTTTGTCATTCCCAGTCACCGCATGGGTCGGAGTCTTAGTGGCATCAAGGTTCTCTCGAATATGATAGTGGTATCAAAAAATAACGTATGTTTCCAATACGAAAATTTGGGGATTAATCTTATTTTTCAATACTTACAGCAAAGACAACTGACATAACTGGTGCGACCTAAAACGACAAAATGAATTTATTTTCGGCGAAAAAATAACAGAATGTCGATTAAGAAAACGATACAACATAGTAAACTTATACTTCTCATTAAAATTTCAGACTCATTCTATCAACCCATCATTTTGAAACTTGTAAATGTTTCCATGAATTAAACAAGTACTTGATATTTCAAACAAGTTCGGTGATCTTTCGGGTTTTATAATACACATGAAAAAATATATATAATGCGATTTGGGCTTAGTAATTCAAGCAGTTCTTCCTTAGTCACATAAATATCTGATTTTCATCTATGAAATTTGTAAGCTGTCTTTTTCTTCAAAGCCAAGTATTTCATATTATGTGTTAAATTTTTCACTAGTTTCAGGAATTTTCTCTAGCTCTGCTTTAGTAATAGATATTTAAAAGGATTCGAAACGCAATCGATAATTATAATTTGATTTACTGTATCCGAAGGACTGATATGACTTTCCGCCACAAACCAAGGTTAATTCCTAAGGAAAACGGGCTTAAGGAATATGGCCGAGGAAGCGTAGTGGTCATGGTCGCGGACTCCGGCCGGCAGTTTTCGTTAAGTCGTTGGTTAAAGCCTTGATGCTGCTAAATACCCGCCGTGTAGCCGGGGATGATGCACGTTAAATCTGCCGCGACTCGTGAGTCCTCCCGTAGGCGTGGTGTGGAAGTTAGAGAGAGCCTGCTCAGGTGTCATTCTAGTCACTTGACCGAGGTTCAAATGTCGGTCTCAAAGCAAGGTATTACACAAATAAAATTTCATTCATTAAAACTGCTTTAAATCTAATGCGTAGTCGTCAAAATAACATTTGCATTTCTCATTCAGTTGGAAAAAAAAAATTGATATAGTTAAGAGGACTCAGTATCCTAAAAATGACCCACACATCGATTTTTTTAAAATTCAGTAACGTTCCTTAAATTATTAACTTTCGATTGATACATTACTTTTGAATGTAAGAAAACCAGAAGATGAAAGAAGTGAAATTTAAAAAAAATATAAACAAATTTTGGGACTTGATCAAGCCGTCTTTTGGGAGATTTCAGTAATTTTGTACACTTTTTTTTATCATAACTGCAACGCGCATTTAATGTTCTCGATAGCAATTAAAACTTACATTACGAGTGATTTATTGATACCTCATGTTTTGTTTGTAGTGTATTTATCTAGGTAATCCTCATTACATTTTATGTTAATTTCATATTCATGTTCATATCGCATATTTTCATACAAATATAGTATTTTGATGTCATATGAAGAACAATATTTAAACATGGTTTTATTATATATATTATTATTAAAAATACGAACTAAAATTATACGAAAATGTGATAATTATTAAGGAAAACATACAATATTTTAAAATGGCGTTTTAAGTAATTGAAGTACATAATTATTTTTTCAGAGTTATAAACTTTAAAACTGATTTTCTCCGTTCGTGCTTTCACAATACATTAATGTATTAAAATGCTACTCTTCAACAAATACTAACCAATCGCTACCCTTTTTTTTCAGTGTGTTATATTTTTAATGCATGTAGCAAAATTAGGGATCTACTTTGCAACAAAATGAAATACTTTTTTATAAAACAAATTTTAAAGTATTAAATATCGGGGGTTTTGTTTAATTTTAGCATATATATCATCTTTTTAGTCCCCCTCCTAAAACTAAGTAAATTATTGTAAAATAGATCCCCAAAGTCGTTTAAAATGCCATTGAGGATATTACAAAAGAAATCCATATGAAAATAATAATAAATTTAAGAGAAGTAGGGTTTTGATATTTTCAAATTTTTTTAAACCATATAAATTATTAAAATTATATCAACAATGTATTCATATTTTCATCTGAAATCAATTTCTTGAACAGAAACACTAAGAGATGCTAAAAACATAATTTTTAAAAGAGTAAATAAAGAAAAGTGTCGAAGGGTACCGAGTTCCCTAAATAGCTCAAAAGAGAACTAAATTATGTTAAAGGGTTCATTAATTTCCGAAACATTATTTTCACATCAAGGTTCTCTCTCTCTCCCAATAATAAGGGGATGAATAATCTAGGTCCCAAATCTCATGGAATCCAAGAGATATTCCAAACGGTTACAAACATTTTAAAAAACTTTAAGGGGCTATGTAATTGATTTACTTCGCACAAACGATTCATATTTTTCCGTTTCCGAAATACCACGTAATAATTAGCTTGATAATTAAATATAAATTAGTAGACGACCTTTTAATGCAAGCCTTTATCAATCCGAAATTTGATCCTGAATATTATTTTAACTACTGGAGAGAATTTTATTTTTTAAAAATTTAAAAGTGTTATGACGCAAGAAATATATATATATATATATATATATATATATATATATATATATATATAAAGAGAATTCGATTTGTTACAATTATCCCCTTTTTTTTGGCAAATAGGTTTAATTCATATTTTACTTTTTTTAAAAAATATTTTTAGAACTAGAAAAAATTATCAATCAACTGGACAGACATTTTTGGAAAATATTAACATCAATAGGTCTAAGTCTTTATTTTGTCAAATATTTCGAAACACTCGACAAACATTGATTTAATTTATTTTTAAAACTATTTTTAAGACTCCAACTCAAAAAACTTTTAAGCAGAATTTCAAGCAGTTGAAAAATCAGAAACGGGAGGGGAGGGGGTTAAGATAAACTCTTTTTATGAAGTTACTCCGGAAAGTTAGCTAATTAATTAATTTATTACTTTCAGACTCGGTTCTCTTTGAGCAATTAAGAATAATAACGACTTTGTCCTGCAGCGATAAGTGCGAAAGTTATTAAGTCTCCCCCCCCCCTTTTTTTTTTGGATAGCTGTACGATGAATACTTGGAAACTCAAATATCGAAAAGATAAACAACCTTTGATTGAAATTGCTACCTTACAGTGAATAAATAAATCAGGTAAAAGGGGTTGAGTAAAAAAATTTACCCTAAAACGATTACACTAATTGTAGAGAACATGCTTGTTGATTGGCTGACTTAATACATCCAAAACTTTGGTAACTACTCGCTGTTGTCAAGGGCAAATCAAGAGGGAAAGAGCAGGAATATATGAGACAAAGATGAAAACAGAGAGTTCCTTCTTGGGGGGCTTTTCAAGGGATGAAAACTGGTCTAATTCGCGCGATGCAAGATGAAAATTATAACACAGCTTGAACCAACGACAATTCAGAGAAAGCATCCGATCACTGTATGAAAAACGGTGCTTATTAAAAATAAATCTCGAAGTAAGATCTCGGTCACACAGGCGCTCAACTGAATCCGAGTGACTCGAAGATTTAACAAGCAATTTTAAACTTTAAAAAAAAAAACTGTAAATGAGATGAATTTCGAAAAATTTTGTAAGTTCCGATAAATTATATCGAAAATATATTTTTTAAAAAAAATCGATTATAAATCGTACTTCTGTATTTAGACTGAAAGATGCAACACAGAACACACTTATTAACCTTTCCGCACATCAAGTCGTACAAATATTGCTTAAAAATGTTATTACAAATACGTATTACATAAATCTCGGTAACGCAACTTAAAATCCAAATCAATGCGATATCGAAACTATGAAATGCATTTTATTCCTTAGGCAAGTTTTTACACCTTTTAAAAAAAAATTTGAGAACCATGTGTCAAAAAAAAGACCGCCACGAATTTGTCGAAATTTTACCACTTGATTCTTAATTTTCAACATTATCTTGAATTTCTATTTCGCAAAAATAAAAACACAATGACTGATATGTTTTTTTAAAAAAAGTATAATTAGCTATACGAGATTTATTACAGCTCAACAAGTTAAAACGAAATTTTATTTTATAAAAGCATAATTTTTTTATAGCATGCGTAACATACGATTCCTTACTCATATCTAGATACTTAAAAAAAAATGCGTTTATTATTAATAAATTAAACGAATGTATAATTATTCCCTTTTCTACAGAAAAAATGAACAGAATTTATTCATTGATTGTTTATTAATGTCACACTTAAAAACTATACGAGGACTTCTGGCAACGAAACTCGCAATTCTGAGTTATGGTGAAAAGACCAGGACGACACCTGAGAAGACACTTCATTCTCCTGACTTCCACACCCAATCTTGCGTGGACTTTGAATCTCGATAGGTTTTACTTACATCGACCCCTTTACACGACAGGTCTTTGGTGTAATCAGAACTCGAACCCACGATTCAAAACAACGTCAACTTTGGGCTTAAACAAGAATCACGTAAAATATATGCACTCAATAAAACTCAAATAAATCTTTCATCATGCACTCAAATTAATCTTTGCAATAAATTCTCTCAAGATTTATCGCATCAAGCTGGCGTGAAAGATAAAACTAGAGTATTAATTATTAATGGGTTTATTTATTTTTAAACTCTCTCAAAATAAAATTCGGAAACCAACACAAGTTATCTGAGTTATAAAAGGAAATCTGTATTAAAAAGATTAACATAATTCATTAAAATGCAAATGTAATGCCTTAAGAATTTTTGCATAACTCTCTTCAACAGTTAAAGGTAAACAGCGGTGGAAGTAGGTAACATTTAATTAAATGAAAAATTATCAAGCTTGAATTCACATATTAAAATAATATTCAAGAGTTATAACGTTGGACAATTCCCTCGCCAACTTTCTCTAACACTAACATCTGGTATCACTTGCAACTCTTTTCAATTCCTACGAAACGTGATATTCGCTGATTAGAATGAATGTAAAAAGTGAAGAGGATGAATATAAGGAGATACATAACAGATTATATAAGCCACAAAAAATAGAATATTGGATTTAATAGTGAGTAGTCGGTAGCTAGTGTATGCTAGACTTTTACAGTTTTACAAGTGATTATCGGTAGCAGACCAATTTTGGTTAAGAATCCTTTGTGGTGATTGCGATTGTTTATTAACGTCGCTCTAAAAAGCAACACGAGGGCTATTGGTGTTGGACCTTGTAATTTTGAACCACAGTCAAATGATGAGGACGACATCTGAGCTGGCAATTCCCATTCCAAATTTTCACACCACGCATTCAGGGGAACTTGGGACCTAAATCAGATTTAACGTGCTTCTACACCGCTGCACGGTGGGTCTTCAGTGGCATTAGGGCTCGAACCCACGATTCAAAGAAAACAATGCCGGCCGCGAGCCCGCAGCCCTGACCACTAGGTTACCGCGGCTAAGTAAACGTGTCCTGGACAGAAAGCGAGAGAATATGCTAATTCCGTCGAAATATTTTTAGTTATATTGTTTAAACACCACTATCAATTACAAATATTTTTGATTTCCATTTCAATGAAATTCGTTTTCGTAATAGACAGTCCAATACAGCAATCATTCCTATAAATGTTTTAATATTTATCGTAAAATAAATCGAATATCGCGTTCTAACGTACAGTTTTTAAATATTTCTCTCCTGAAACTTGCATTGCATTTACATAACATCAAATAACGCATGCCTGTCTAATGTCTGTTATAAATTATTCATTTCTTAGGGTCAAACACCCGTTATTCAATTCAATTTCAACTGTGATTAGGATGAAATCAATTGCCCACAATATGCGGATACAGGACACAGGATATCCCATTAAAAAAAAGGGCATATCCGTGATTGTCCTGCTAGTAGCCATTTTTCCAGCTATGTTCACGAAAGAACAATACGAACAAACAAAAACAAATGATTTTTTTAGATCTCGAAGAAAAACGGAATTTGCTTTGACTTTTGCTCAAATTTATAGTTGAGCTAAGATTTTGTAATGTACTAAAAAGATTATTAAAAGATTTTATAATCATATATATCGTCCTTTTTACTTTGCTATGTTTCATACAACATGCAGCAAATATTTTTTTAAAAAATCCAATTAAGCAACCTAAGTGTTATTAGTGACATACTTCTTAATTTTGAATCACGGTCAAGTAACACAAACGACATTGGAGCTCACTCAAACCTCACTTCCGATCCTACACCTCGTGAGGAATTACGATATACCTAGTTCCTCGTAATGAGTATAGTAACCTCTGTTATTACATACGACTTGAACATTTCCGGCCTTGAAGTTCACGATCATACATCGACTACCGCAGTCTAATAAAAGCACACTAAGATGACAGTTAAGAAGAAAAGTAAATATTTCAAAGATAAGGAAAGGAAAAATGTCAGTGAGAGCCGCAGAGATCGGTGTTATAAATTACTGTGTCTTTTAAGCCCTTCTTTTCTTTAAGTAAAATTTCAAAATCTCAAGAAAAATGGCTCGATCATTCATTCTTTAAATCAATATCATAAGTTAATCAACTCATAAAAAAAAAAAAATCGAGAATGAGTGAAAGATAGTATTTCAATGGCGCGAGAGCCATTAAAACACCGAACAAAAGCTGTCGAAAGCTGGAAGGTTGAAAATAGAGAAGGATCGTTTGGTATTCCCGGAGGCGTGTTACCCATCTTTACCAAAGACAGTAAAACTCATGGAGGAAAAAAGATCACTAGGGGAGCCCGGGGAAGACTTAGTAGTAGTACAGAAGTAGACCCCCTTCTACTTAAAGAAGGCAAGCTCCTGATGTCATAAAAAAATCGAGAGGTCTAGATGTAAGATGTACAAATAAAGCATACATTGCCATATATTACGAAGTATAAAATAAAAATAAAATAAATATGCATACTTATATATTATTATATAAGTATGCATATTTATTTTAAATAAAACAATTATTCATCAAGTTGATTTATTAATACATACTTATAAGGCTGCACAGCAAAAATAACTAGATCCAGTAAATTTTGTGCAGCTCTGCTGACTGTTTGAAAATTGCTTTAGAAATTAATCTCATTTTTTTCAAATCATTTTTTTTTTTTTTGCCGCCTGTTTATGAACAAAAACCATTGAAGAGAGAGAAAAAATAAATATTCAATTCGATCATCCTAATTCAAGAATACCTACTAATCACAAATATATATATTATTAAAAATTTACATAATTTTTAATAAAATTTTTTGTAAAAGTTAGCTAAAAAGTGTCATGAAAAGTTACATATAAATTTATTTGATTTAGAAACCATGTTCTCAATTTTGATCAATAAATCAGGGATGTTACAGTATGATCCGTGAAAGTCTCCAGTTCAATGCAATGTATTTTCCTCTTTTATGGGTTCTAAAAGACGTTTATGAGTTAACAGAAAGTAGTTTTTATATTTATTAATGGCACACACAATGCTGTACACCTGAAGAATTTCACCCGATTTTCGACGGTAGTCCTGATCTTTCGATCTTTTTATAGAATTAGATAAAAACCATAGATTTTTTTCCCCCATTTCAAACATTATTCCAAAATTTCTGCATGAATGTGCAAAATCTTATTTCTCATTAAAAATTTAAATATAAGAAAATAGATCCTGCTTGAATAAAGTCATTCTTTAATAATCGTTATAAGGCGCTTTGTTGGCAAAATTTTAAATAGACACTCATTGTTCTCTATTTCGGAGGGGGGGGATAAGAAAATTATTAAAAGAGACTGGATAAGTAGTACGCATATACATCCAATGTTTTCAATGTTTAAGTGATTTAATTTTAGTTCAGTTTTTATTAACGTCACATTAGAAGCAACAAGAGGGCTATTGGCGACGGACCTTGTAATTTTGAACCTCAGTCAAGTGACGAGGACGACACCTCTGCTGGCATCCCATCCCCTAACTTCCACACCAAGCCAAAGGGAAGACTTTGGGCCCCGACAGATTTAACGTGCATCAGCCCCAGCTACACGGCGGGTCTTTAGTAGCTAAGGATCGAACCCGCGACTGAACGAAAATCGCCGGCCAAGAATCCGAAACCATGACCACTAGGCTATCACGACCACCAATGTTTAGGGGAACATCAATAACTTCTACTTTAAATTTTCCATGAAAAACATTTAAGGAGCCGATGGAAAGTAGAGTTGAATGAGTGAAAATAGGAGTTGGGGTGCAAGGGCTAATATTAATTAAGCAGTGCCAAACAAGCGTACCTATGTATTAGACGTTAGAAAAATGAACAAAAGCAATTGATTGTTAGGGTGGAGGGTCGAAAACAGTGAATGCTCGCTATATTCCGGGGCGAGGAGGGAGAAGGCAAGCCATCCACGTTTATCATAGTAAATCCCATGGCAACAAAAAAAAAAAAAGATATCTACGATAGGAGGCATGATTCCCGTACTTACCTAAAGAAGGTAAGCACCTGAGGGGATGATAAATAAAGAAATTACGAATAAACGAAAGATCGTAAATGGTTAAACTGGAAGCTATTAATTCCATTTACAGATAGATACAAGACTAAAATCATTCGAACCGAACACACGACACGCTTTATTTTCTGTAACGGAACGAAACAAGTATGACATACGCTTCATAACAAAGAAAACGATACGAAACTCGTTGGAGAGTGTCATCGTCTGCAGTTAAAAAGTCGGTGGGATCGGAATCATCTGCTAATAGCGCAGAAAACCTGAAAGAAAGTTACGGGGCGGGCGAAAAGAAGTGTCACGGAACTCGTTCCTATGACGCGGTTCTCACAGGTATTAAAAAGAATAAAAGCAAAAACTGGATTCCGGCTCAAACATCGTTCGAAAGTAAGGCGGATTTGGAACGGCGAGTAAAAGTACGAGTAAATAGTAAGTATGAGAAAGAAACTTAGTAAAAAAAATTGAGTGGGGATTTTAACGCTATTTTTTTCGTGTACGAACACGTATGATTTCCCTCCCCCCTTCTCTCTAGCATGGAACTTTTTTTTTTCGGACATCAATCCAGTAAATGGCGTAACGATAAGATACAGCACCACGCCTGCAACTCAAATTTTGTTTTTAAAATACAATTTCTTTAGCCAATAATGGCTCTAATACTTTAAATTTATACCAAAACGTGGAAGTCTGAAAAAACGATTGAAAATATGACAAAATTAAATGTATATTCAAAACCTTAGGGAGGTAGCCCTTTTTGACCAACGGTCCTCATATATATATTCTCAGGTGTGCACGCACAAAGAAGATTCATCAAATGGGGATACCTCTGCTGGATAATAAATATCTTAATTTCTTCTTAATTTTTTTTAAAAAAATTAGATATTTATAATGGATATAACACAAAAATTGTTTTTAAGCAATATCGCACTAAAATATATAATAAAATACTTATTTTGAACTTTCAGGTTTTTAAATATCGGATAAATACTATCACTTGAAGAGTCCAAATGGAAGAAATGCATACATTTTACATCAATATATTTTCCATGCCAAACATTAAGTTATGAAAATAGCTTGAATTTATTTCTCTCTCTCTCTCTTTGTTTTTATATGATTGTATATCTTATAGTTATTAGATGTCATTCCAACACTTGACTTCGCATCGAAAACGATTATCTTCCTCTTAAAGTTTTGAGTGTTCAAATCTCTACTGAAACCACGCCTTCTTCTCTGTTATATTTAAAAATTCTTTTCAGCATTTTCCACGTGATAACTGATTTCATACATTTATTTTATATTCTCAATGGATACTTTTTCTTCTAAAATATATTGATTTCCATTAATGAATTGTACGTCTCAATCTGTATCTTATTTAATACAATATTTGATATTTTATAACAGTCTTTTCCAAAAGCAAATGTGCATCTTATCCTAACTCAATTATAAGCTATCTCCTAACCCAGCGAAAATCTTTTTTCAATCCGTATACCCTCAACCAAGAACCTTGCAGGCACCCTCTCTACTCACAATTTGTTTCACTCCGAAAACTTCTACAAAAAAAGGGGTATGTTGATTTAAATTAAATGAACTTTTTTTCCTATAGAATAATCGGGCTTGAAAAGATGATCAATACAACCTCAAATACAGAGCTGCGTTTAATTTAATTCTATATTTTTTTTAATGCAAGGTGAACGAAAGAAACACCCATTCTATACAAGCTCGGAGTGAGCAAACGGCAGTAAATGCATTTCAGCTTTTTCAGAAATTTGATTGTATTTATCATCCTAACGAGCGGTCAAACTTTTTCCGAAGAGGATCTTCTGAGAGGTATCTGATGTGATATTCTCCTTCAATGCGATTCTCTTCAGCAATTGCTCCTTTTCATGAAACCGACAATGCTACAACTGGCAATCTTAATAAAAAATATTTACCTAGTTTTTACAATTCTTTTAAAATTATTTTGTTATTTTCTTTATCAGTGTGATCACCATAAATTTTTTTCTTTTTGGTTACCTCCCAATGGAATGATGCGTATCACCGGTTGAGAACCGATGCCCCACTCTTAAAGAAATTTTCCACTTGTAGAATGAGGGTTGTAATTTTCAGAATTTTTCGATAGATTTAATAGATCCTACGAGTTTTTAATTTGAATACCATTTCAATGTCATCAATGTTCAAAATTTAGCTAAGAAAATAAATAACGAGCAACTTTTTTTTCTTCTTCTTTCTGACAACAGAACTCTACAACCTACACTTTCTTGAACTGAGAACAAAACAAAAGAGTAAATGACTACCTTCTCCCACTAGATTTTTATATGAAATAAAGATATGAACGCATTTCGTTTATTTAAGTTGATCGTAGGTAAAAGGCATTGCATTGATATATGTGTGTTTCAAACGTCAGTTCTTTTAAATATAATCACACCGGGTTTTTTTTTAAATATTTTTCACAATCGAAGCTGTTTTTTCAACCAGTTCTGTTCTTTACTTCATTGTGGACAATATAATTGCCTCTTTACATGCTTCCTCTGATAAACTGATTGTCAACATCACACTTTACAGCAACACATGAGCTTTGAACGACGTACCTCGTAATTTAGAACCACGGTCAAGTGGCAACGACAACACTTGAACAAGCAAATCCAATCTACCTTCGCCACCACGCCAACTTGAGGGCTTAGAGCCCTGACAGATTTAATGTGTATTTGCCACGCTACACGCCGCATCTTTAGCGGGATCATGACTCGTATTCAAGACTCAACTAGAACAACGTCAGCAATGAGCTCGGGACCATGACCATTTGATTGGCGCGGCCGCACACATATTTTTTCAGAGAGAATTACTTAATCCTTTAATTACTTGTTTTCGGCTAAAATAATTAAAGAAAATTTTCATTTGCTGCTTATGGGTTAAAAAAAATTAGTACTGGTGCATTTTTTTTTTAAAGAGATTAAATGTTTTTTAATATAGCGGATTGATTTCAATGAATCATCGTTCTAACGATTTTTTTTTAAAATAAAAAATAATACTATTCCTCCTTATTAGTATGCTGATGAAGTGTATACCTGAAATTATCTCCTCTTAAATATAATCTATTGCAAAGGTTTTTAGTTATTTCTTGGAGATAAATTTCTTATCCTTAATTTCATAATCTTTAAAGTAATAAAATTCGTTTTCTCCTCGAGTATATTTCAATTTTTTTCGAAATTTCTTGATCCATTTTAGATTTGCAGTAATTGCACAAAATGTCTTACAATTGTTACTGAATTTGGAATACCAATTGTGTAAGATTTAGTTCACAGATAAAGGATTTAGAAATACTATATATTGAACGAGGATAAAAAAAATATATATATAAAAAAAAAGAAATACTATGGAATAGATATTCATTCATATCAGTATAAAAAAAATAAAATATTTTCAAAAGAATTTCGATCACTGTTTTTAAAGTAACTAAAATTTATTAAAAAAAATTCTTCTAAACTTATAATAATACTAAATAAAATTGAAAAAATATTAAATACTTGTTACTTTCACATTAATTAAAGCAAGTATTTTGCCTAAAAAACTTACTAATTTAGTAAAATATTCAAGACAATTTCGAAATTTACGAAACGATTAAATAACTTTAATATTTAAACATTCTGAAAATAAAAGATAAATAAAATATCCGTATATTTATTTCGACTACATTTTTACTAACAAATCTTCTTCTTCTTATTATTATTATTTTGACATTCTATTTAACATATCTAGATTAAAAAAAAAAAAAAAAAGATCGAATAATTCATAAATTTAAACTATGAACTTTATGCTTGATGTTATTTAATGCCATCATATTACTAGCTTTTGTATGTAACAATTCCTTTTTTTTTTTTTTTTTTTTTTTTTAAAACAATTAGCAGATGAAAAAATCCTCCTCTCCTCCATTTCGTTAAAAAAATTCTTTCCTTCAGGAGTTTCTAAGCCTTTTCTGGAGAATGAGGTTTATTGAAACTAAAAATAATACAAAATATTTTACTATAAGTTGTAATCCCTTAACAATTAATAAAATTATCGGCAATGCGAAAAATTAAGGTATGGATTAAGAATTGTGTAGCCACTAACACCTTAAAGATAAATATGAAGCTATGCAATTTTCAGGTTGTTTTAATCCTAGTAGGACACATAGATTATTTGTTGAAATTCAATTACATACCGAAACCTTTTCACTTTTTATTAAACCAGACGAATGATAACTATTGTTTGCTTCATACCTAACAGTAAAAATTATTAGCTAATAAATAATAACTTTTCACTACTTGCAACTAACCGTTTTCAAAAAGCCTTTTATGGAGCCTTTACAATAATTTGTACAATGTAATAAAAATACGTTTTAAGTTCCTTTTCAAAAAGGCTTCCTTTTAATTTACAAACACTTAGTACAAAAGATCAATAAGGTATTTTTTTAGAACTTATTTGAGATTAGTTCAACATACTTTTTAATTTTAATCTTAAGGAACAACTTGTCTCATATAATTATAAAGGAAGTGAGAGAAATAGTGCAGTACTGTTTGAATTTATGATAAATCCATTTTATAGCAATTTTAATGAAAGGGGTAAACGATGTCAAATGCTTAAATTTTAATACTCTTTGCTTATTTTATATTTCTGTTATTTTCCTTTACGTAATCCTTTAATATATTAATTTAATCATATTCAAAACAAACGCAATTGTTATTGAACTTAAAACTTGCATATTGCTGAAAAAAAGACAGACTATTCTACCAATCTTATCTGAAACGCTGAAATGAGGTACACTTTATTGTTACATATTTAATATAGTGAATTCATGTATTAAGTAAGGAAAAAAACAATTTTTTCAATCTACTTACTTTTTTTTTAACGAACATGCTCAATATTAGGTCGTAAAAGCCAGGATTTTTTTTTTTTTTTTTTTTTATGGAACTCGTTTAGTGCTTAAATGTTAACTATTCAAGATCTTAAACTTTAATAGTCAATTATTTATTCGTTAGTTTTCAGGGAACATAAAATAATTTAAAATTAGTTAATTTTAATAGGTATTTTTTAGATTTATAACTCAATTAAATTTTTGGATTAATAAAAATATATGTGAAGGATTCGAGCATAAAAGAAAAAGATAGTAAGCACCACTGGAGTTGGCTGCTCAAAGAACCTTTAAAAAAATTGAAGGTCACATTTTATGATTTACGCTTATTTGAAAATTATCGCAAGCATCTTTGAATGCAATTTTCAATTATATTAGTTCATAAATACTGAGTGCGTGTATTATTCGATTCGAGTAAGTGTTTGCCATGTTTTATGCCATGGTAAATATTAAAATACATGAGCTTTACATGATGTATGAATTGAAATAAACCTTCAAGTGATTACTTAATAAATCTTAATTTAAAAAACATTAAGTCTAGAGATGAATTTCTTTCTAAAAAACTAAACATACTTTCCAAGTATTCGATTTCAGATATGATCAATATTATTTTCAAATAAATGTAATTATACACTAAGAATTGGAATTTATAGTTTAAATCATAAATTTTTTTATAAAAACAAGCATTCTTGTCGGCTATTATTTTAAAAATAACTGCTCAGGAAGACACATTCATGGTTATTTTCAATAAAAGATCCAAAATTAATAATATCAAGCAATTATACTTTTCTCACCTTTACTTCTTTTTATAAATTTTCCTTCTCTTTAACATTTTTTTCCAATAAACTATTCAAATTAGTTTCAGCAAGAATATTTGAAAAATTATCAAATATTTTAAAATCTATACTGGAATGCATCAAATTTTCAAAATAAGTCAAAATTCGCATTCAAAGTCGCTGCTTGACGCATTATTCCTTTGAAAAAACAACAGCAAAACAAAAATCAAAGAGAAATATTTACGAGATTTGTATAGAAAATTTTTAATATTCTCTAATTTGATTAATATTTCGATAAAAATCCAAATTGCTGTTGAACACGAAAATGTATAAAATGCAAGATTACATTCCTCAAATTTTCATATGACATTATATCAACACACGGTTGAAGTTGCAGCAATATATTTATTCTGATCTTCAGTTGCAGTCTCTTTCTTTCCACTGCTATACCACTCGTATTCAATCAATAGTAAATCAAAACAAACACTTTATGATAACAGAAAGTATGATTACATATGGCAATAATTCCATTAACCTTTTGATACACCCCTTACATAACTAAACATATTATTCATTTCGTTCCAAATACTCGTATGTTAAAATTGTTTGGCAAAATTTTTAAGTTTTTCATCAAGAACGTAATAAACTTATATAGAAAATATTGTTCTGTATAAAACGGATTAGTTTTACAGCCAGCACCATTAAAACTGCCGTAACATAGATAAATTTAATGTTCTCATCAAATTTATCAATGTTACTTCTGTTTTCAATCAATGTTATGCACAATGGCACTATTTCAATCAAAAACTAACAAACATTTTTTATACCATTAACCACTACGCAATAAACTTCAGATCTCAAAATGCAAGATTTTAAAAGATGTTTATTAATACCATTTCAATTTAGTTTTGCTCTAGTATGAAATTTTACAGTAAAAATCATTTATATTTATCTTTATGCGTGATGTGAGTATGCGAGTGTTTTGATTTCTAAAATACAATTTTAATAATACACTGCTCAAATTGAAGGGTATTTTAAGACTTTAATAAAATAACGGTATAAGCGAAATTTTTTTTTTGCAGAAAATGGAAGAAGAGAGTCACAAATGCAAATTTTTCACATTTTCAAACTTCGGAGTAAGCAAATTTTGAGTCTGGCGTCAAAAACGACGCTTTAGCGGCAGCGAATGAAATTTGACTTTCAACGTAACGAAAGACAAAGCGGAAAAGAATGATCGACATTCAATAAGTGTGTTGTTTCGATGATTGCGATGTCTCAACGAAGACATTTAACCGATTCAGAAGCCTGGAGAATTGTTAGACGGTTAGAGGGGGCAAAACACAAGCTGAAGTAGCAGAAGCTATTACTGGAGTTGCACAAAGTGTGATTTCCAGAATCTGGAACCGTTTCTTGGAGACTGGAAGTGCAGGCCGAAGACCAGAGCAAGGTCGAAGACGTGCAACAACGGCCAATGAAAATAGATATTTAACACTAACGACTTGGAGACACCGAAATATGAATGCCACTCTTCTTCAGCAACACCTTCGCTCGGCTACTGGCACCTTAATTTCGACTCAAATTGTCTGAAACCGGCTCCATGCTGTATGACTGTATGCTCGCCGACCAACGGTATGTGTTACACTTAGAGCAGGGCACGTCGCGCCCGTAGGGAGTAGGCAACCGAGCATGTGAACTGGAGGAGAAATGAATGGCGCAATGTTCTTTTCTCTGGCGAGTCCCGTTTTTCTGTTCATACTGATGATAGGCGTATTTTTATCTGGAGGGATCGTAGCGCTAGAAACATTCCTGCGTTCGTGCTTGGAAGTTTCAGATTTTGCTGAGGTGGAGTGATGGTCTATGCTGGCATCTCCATTAATGGGCGCACCGATCCCTACATCATTCGAAATGGAGCTCTGACCGGTCGCCGATATAGGGATGAGATCTTAAGACCTATTGTAGTCCCATACGCTGCAGCAATTGGAGATGACTTCATCTTAATGGACAAAACTGCAGGTCACATTGTGCCAACTTAGTGGGTGATTTCCTTTTCGAGAAGGGAATCGTACGAATGGAATGGCCAGCATGTTCTCCGGACATGAACCAAATAGAACACGTGTGGGACATTCTAGGCCGACGAGTTGCTGGCCGCCTACCACCCCCACGAACTCTCCAAGAACTAGAAGGAGCTCTTCTGGAGGAGTGGGATAGAATACCCCAGATCCTCATAAATAGTCTCATTGACTCCATGCGTCAAAGGTGTTCAGTGTTGCTGGCCGTTCGGGAAAGCTACAAAAAACTTTTTTCTTTCAAGTAAATACACTTTTTTATTCGTTTTTTCTCGAATGCACAAATTGTATTTTTTTTTCCCTTTTGTGTCCAAATACTAAGTAAAATACATTTTTTCCCTGCTAAACATGCTTAATTTGTTTTCTTACATAGCCTACCACGTCTGTCGATCATGTATCAATCATATAAATAATTCCCCAGCTGCTTAATCTACCCAAAACCTCAATATCATTTAATTGTTTTGAGCAGTGTACTTCAGGTGATAACACTGATAAGTGTTTCTTTTAAACTCAGTATATGATCATATTTAAGAAAGAAAGATAAAATCAACTACAGTCTTACTTTTCACAGATGAAATGGGATAGATAAGAAGTGTTTCGTAAGATTAGAATCTCGAAGAAATAAATATGTTAAGCTCATAAAAGTGATAATTCAGTTATATTCCCTTTGTCTATCATTGAATTCAAAACGCGGAGTTTAAAGAAATCATTGGTTAATCAAAGAAAGAAAAAAAAAAAAAAAAATAGCAACTGTAATGCAACACTTAATTTAAATCAATTTATATTAAACATTTCATTTCAAATTTTTATTTTGTCCCACTTTAAAAAAAATACATTTCCATCTAAGAAACAAAAAGAAGTAGGTCATTTTTTTTAAAAATCTTATTTGTAATGTTTTAAATCTTCCAAGTTATTTTTTCTTCTGTCTGTGAACAAAAAACGCTTGTGTCTCTTAAATCTCATGTCTGAAAAATATATTTTAAGCTTTTAGTTGCACAAATCGTTTTGTGAAATTACTTAACACATTTTTAACCGACGACAAATGGAAAAGAGAGAGAGAGAAAATTGTTGGAAAATAGTGGTGAATTTCGGTATCATTCATTTGTGGCATTCATAAAAGATAAATTGACATTCAAAGAGGAAAAATTATTCAATATTAAATGAATCCAACAAATGGCTAATAAACTGTTAATCATTTTAACAAGCATATTTTCTAATACCTTTCGGGAAGATCGTCTATTTCCTCATAAAGTCAGTGGTTCTTCAACTTTTTAATCTTACGACCGCACTTCAACGCTTACTAATTTTGTACGACTTTGGTCTTTTACAACCGTAAGCATGCATCAAAAAATTACGTTTAAATTCCAATTTGTTAAAAAAAAATTATCAAAAAATCTCTTTAGTTATACTAAAATGAAAAAATTATACTTTATTTTATTATCCATGGCTAAAAAATAATTTTATCTTGATATATAAACAAATTAACTTTTTTTTTATATATATTACAGTTGTTGAAATAAATACCAACATCAGTGGAATAAAACAGTAAAACACAATAGTACAGGATGTTTCGAAACTCATGGGCAAAAATTTAAGGGGTGCGATGTACATATTTGAAAGGAAACAGAAACTGATCATATTAGAAAACAATATATATATATATATATATATATATATATATATATATATATATAAATGAAGTCAATTCCTACTTAGGTCAACAAAGAAAATTTTTTTATTTTAGTTACTTTTTATTAAATAATTACAATTAATATAAATATGTATATACATATGACAGAATCACAATATTAAATTGGAAATGAAAAAAAAAAATTCCAGCGATCTATACGCTTCGTCGCTGACGGTATTTATTCCTAAATTTATATCCAGCTAAATATCTTACATAAAGGAAATTTTTTCTCCCATATAAAACTAAAATTAATTATTTGAAAATCAAACAAAAAAAAATGTATGCTTCGACGAGATTCGATCCGAAGGCATGAAGATTCTACGCTCTACCAACTTTGCCATTGCAAGACAAATGACATAGTATAAGCATTGGCTTGTTTCTTAATTCATCCGGTAAACTAAATGGTTGGAATGCAGTTTAGCCCAAACACCCTTGGCGACAGGAATTATTTGGCGGTATTTTTCCAAATGTGGCTACCCTGGTCCACTCCGCGGATTTAACGTTCAGCCAAAAAAAAAAAAAAAAAAAAAATCGCCAAGTCTGGCAATTTTTGAAATTGCGCCAAGTGGTAGGGTTGAACTGCATTTTCACCAATTAAATTTAATTAAATGAACTGAATGAAAACCGCCGGCCACGAATCCGAAGCCATGACCACTAGGCTACCGCGGCCACATAATCATCAAGGGCACAACAGAAAACTTATGATCTATACTTCATTAAATTCGAGTACTGGTCAGTAGCGACTCAAATCGCGAAGATCCACGATAATTAGAAACTATATTTCTTCACCATTCGGAATATTTTTTTTCAGACAGAGAAATGCTTTAACAGTCACATTTCTCTCTGGTTTCATTGTCGTTTATACACTTAGAAGCACATTTCAATATTTAATACTCATATCTGGAAGAATCACCCAATTTGGCCTCGAGTGGAATATATGTAATTCCACATTTCATTTCTCATACTTAATTTCCTAGTCTCAAGTCAAAACTCTTACCTTTATTGAATGTTTTTTAAACCTAAAACATGATGTAATCAATATGGGAATTTGTTTTACAACTTCACAAACCTATATTAATATTGGGGTTCTGTTCTATTTAAAGTATCTAAAGCTTGAGTTTCCATCTTAAATATTAGGAGAGATAACAAGAACGATGCCGATAAAAGTCTCATTTATGCTTTATATTCAAAGAAAATGTTGTACCATGTTAATGCACTTGCCCAAGTACAACCTGTCAATGTGAAATAATGCTCATTTGTCTATTAAATTAACCGAAATGTTACAATACGATACAGTCTATTGAGTTCAGCACTTTGAATGCAATTCTTAAGATAAACTACGAATTAAACTAGGCCCATCTATCTTTATGTTTCTGCCGTAACTAACTGAATACACCATATCACTGAGACAGAGGTAATGAACCGTTTGAAACAGCTAATACAAACAGTTTTGGAATCTTACAATACTTTTTAAACATATAAATTAAAATTTCAATTCATCCATTCACTATTTTTAAATCAACAATTAAAACTGCGATGCATGGGATAAATGTATATCAGACAGGCGGAAAGGCCTGAGACTAAACTGCATTTTACTCCGTCACGGCTTTTAATTTATACACAAATTTCACCGTACTCCATTCGGCTGTTTATTCTGAGGAAAATGGGTGAATGAATTTAACCAATGCCTTTTCTCAAAGAAACTGGAACGAGTAACAAGGATTAGAAACTGGCAAAGCTTCAGTTGCGTGTAACCGGCTAAGATCAGATATAGAAAACTAGTCAGATGTTACGACTTAATGATTATTGGTTACGAAACCGATGAAGATCTTCGTTCGACAATAGTGTGCGACCTTGGTTTCGTACAATTTTGATCACAAAGAAGCTTCAAGGAAAATACCCATATTATTTTTTTTTTCAGTAAGAATCTTATCTTTTATTGTTATATTCTTCTACTAAAACGTGAGAATTTATTTATCTACAGCATTTAAATGATCCAATCCCCCTTAACTTTTACTAAGAAACACCGATTAACAGAAAAAGCGTTCAACTTTCAATAAGTATTTATGCAATATGACAGATTTAACTCTTCATTATCATTTTATTAACTATTACTCAAACCCGGATACAATTGGTTTTGTAATTTTAAATTATATATGATTGAATCAAAAATTTAAAAAAAAAAAAATGTGCGGGAACGATGCGGTATCATAGCGCTCTCTCTAAATAAGATCCGTGTGCCTTTTACTCACAAAAAAAAAATTTAATCTATCTTTTTTTCTTCAAAAGAAGAATACATTCCTTTTTATATAATAAAGAATGCCACTCTGCCAATATTTTTAAAGAAATAAATCTTAAATCTCTACACATTGCGACCTACAAAGTGTGTGTGTGTGTGTGTGTAAGAAATCATAACAGTTCCGTTGAGTAAAAAGATATGTATATGCAATAGAAATTTCCAAAAGAAAGAAAACGAAAAATTAAATTGAAAACTAACAAAATTATCACAAAACATAAAATG
Organism: Nephila pilipes; assembly: GCA_019974015.1. Lineage (NCBI taxonomy): Eukaryota > Metazoa > Arthropoda > Arachnida > Araneae > Nephilidae > Nephila > Nephila pilipes. Next base: position 190,204 of record BMAW01120398.1, read on the forward strand.
AAAAAAAGAAAAATGAAAATTCTTTTGCTTTTCTTCAAATTTTGAGTTGAGTACAATATATTTGATGCTGCAACAGGCTTTAGCTACTAGACAGGGCTTTTCCAGAATTACTGACCAAACTAGGCACATCAACTAGCTATATTATAAAAAAAAATGGTTATAAAACCAAAGATACAATAGAAAAAAAATCACATTACAGAGCCATTCAAGACAACCCAGCAAAAACAGAGAAATCCAGAATATTAAAACATAATATAACTAAAAGAGCTAACTATACTATTAAAAATATACAATATAAACTCACATGATCATAGCAAAAAGTGAAGAAATTTGGCAAACGTAATGGAACAATTATCTGCAATAAACATGAATAGATAAATCAAAAGATACCTACGCTATCTACCAAACAGTGTTAGATCTGAATGAAAAGTGATACTATTCAAGAATTAAAATTTATTAAGTCTCGGTCTGTTTTAACCGATCTGCTTTAAACTAAGTTTGTACAAACTACATTAAAAAAGTTATCAACCTAACTTCCGCCAACTAACAGTTAAGAGGAACAAAATTCGTAAAGCATCCAGCAAGAAAATCTAAAAGGTTTCCTTTACGAAATTTTTTGATAGAATCAGTACAATATTTTTATCTATCTATTTATTTTTACGTTTTTGAATAACAATATTAAGTTTCTTAATTAACAAGAAATGTGAAATAAAATAATTACTTTTCGATATGGATCAGTTTAAAAGTTTACTAATAACTTTGTAAAAATAAAATACTTATTTTTGGACATTGAGTAGTTTTAGTATACCATATTTCAGCATGTTTTATTTGCATAAGAGTCACACCATTCGCCTATGAGAAACGCGCTATGACCATCCTTTGTATATAAATTTGATCTTTATATAATGAGTTATATATAGTTAATGAGTTAGGTTTTTTTTTTTCCAAAATAAATTTATTTTTCTATAAGAAAAATCGATTACTTTTTGCGATCCACATAACTTTGGCTCATGTTAACTTTTGAGTTTAACATGCACATGCTCTACCTAGTTCGAATCCCTTCAATTAAGGGTTTTTTCGCACCAATCCAGTTCATAGAACTTTCAAGAAATATTAAGACACATTACATATGAAAAACTTTTTCTTCTACGTATCGAAATGGAGGGGAAAAACTGAACATTTGCTGCGGCACAAATTTACTAAAATTTATTTGAATAATGTACAAGTTGAATCTCAAAAAAAGGTCAACAGTGTTATAGTATGGGAATATGTTAAAACATTTATGAGTTTAATCTTTATTTGCAAATTAAAATATGTCTAGGACACAGTTACCTAAAAAATATTCAAAAGGTTTTGAAATAAGCGATGCACAGATAATTGACTGTTTATTAACGTTGCACTAGACACAACACAAGGTAACGGACCTCGTAATTTTGAATAATGGTTTGATGAGAACGACGCCTGACCAGACGTCTCTTTTTTTTTTCTAACTTCCACACCTCGCCAATATAAATGCCGATAGTCCTGACCTTTAATGTGCATCAACCGCGCTACACAAAGGCTTTGGAAGAGTTGGATTCAAATCGTCTGCCTTCAATTACGAGTCCGTTACTTTATGAATTGGGTACCACGGCCCCCCCCCCCCCCAGTAAGGATAAAAAAGTACAATACCATGATACCAGATTATATCCTATACAACGAGTGAAATCTTCCACAGCTTATATTATAATAAAAAGCAATTCTTCATTAACTACAGAGATTCTTAAAAACTTGATAATGATATCCATTATAATGATGTTATTTAACATTTTATTTAAACTGAAATCATCTTTTATACACATAAAAATATTCTTTTGACCAAAATTCATAGTTCTAAATTATTAACGGCGTTTTAATTCATGTACTTAAAATTTTTACACCAATCTACTTATACACAAGATGATTCTTGGAGAAAAAACATTCCCAAACAGATATTTCAACAGATTCAAATATTTAGTTGTACTCTACGCGTGGTTCACAAATTTTGCTCTAGAGATATATAATGAAAATTCAAAAATTATCATCTTTAAAAACTGAAAATATTTAGAAGTATTCCAAGCAGTTTAAGATATCATACCATATTTCATAATATTATAACTTTAAATAATAGAGGTACGCGATTTTTAATTTTAATCAACATAGCTATGTAATCATATATTTTTGATTCCAACTATTCTACAGTACAGCATCCCCTCCCCCGTCCAACTTTGCAATTATATGTATAATTTTAAAGACATTTTTTTAAGTTCTCTTTTTTTTCCCTCTTTTTTTTTTTAATTGGTAGAAATAGGAATCAGATAAGAAAAAAACAGATGGCATAAAAAATGTTTGCATACGTAAAAAAGTTTGGAATATTAATTATCTTTACATAAAAGACGAAAACCATCCAAATTTAAAGTGAAAAAATAAGCATTCCCCATATTCTCTAAATAATTTAGACTTCTTGAGATACCGTTTAGTACTAGACAAACAGCGTGTCAATAAGGAGCAGGTGGAAATGCTCTGATTTGAATTGCAGGTTCTAGGAGAAGCAGGAGAATGAGGCTGAAATTTAACGAAGTGTGTTCACATTTTGATTGTTCATTAATATTGCACTGAGTAGCAACACAAGGGCTATTGGCGACGGACTTCGGAAATTTGAACATCGATCAAGTGACGAGGACGACACCTGAGCTTAGCACTTTCCTTTTCCACAGCACGCCCGAAGAGAGGATTTGGGATCTCGATAGATTTACGTGCATTCAGCCCCGCTTTAGCGGCATCTGAGCTCGAACCCACGACCATTAGGATACCAAGGCTATAAGCATACTCAAAGGAATCTGCCTCCCAGGTTTCTGTTTTGAGTGCTTTTTTTTTTCTTTTAATCTATGCAAAAAACATTCATCCATACTTAATTGGAGACACAAAAGTTCATGTTATGTCGAAGCCTTAGCATTTGACGCACCAACAAAGATGAGAATTAAGTCTGAGAATTTTTTTCAATGGTACATTGACAAATTTACTAAAATACACACAAGATCTAAAGTTGAGACACCCCCAAAAAAAAAAAAAAAAAAAAAAAAAACCCGAGCATTGGAATTTTCCCCCACTGTTAAGAAATATAGGGAAATGACTGAATTTCCTATATTTCACATAAATGACTATATTTATGTGAAATATGTTGAACGGAGAATCTCAAATACTTGGGAGTTGTTCTCAATCATAAATTCCGTTTTATGAAAAATATCAAAAGTTGCGTTGACAAAGAGCTTAAAAAAACAAATAATTAAGACCCTGTACGGAACAGAGTGGGTTGCCTTTCCAAAGACACTTAGAGGCACTTACATTCGTATAGCAAAAATAAGACCATTTATGAAAAAATATGTCAACTATTCGGGCTCATGCTTCCCGATTTTCCATTTAAAGTGTGCAAACCAGGGAGTGCTGCTAAAATTATACTGAGAGCTATTTCCTCCACAAGTAAAGAATATGTGAAAGAATGGGTTGTGGAAATTATTAGCAAGGGCACAATGTATAACACAATAAAATTCATAACTAAGGCTAAAAGCTGCATGGATAAGCACGTATGAAAGATAACCCTTGATGGCTTTAGAGAGAGAAAAAAAACTCAGATCTTCTCCACAATCACTGAAGTGAGAGCAACGTTAACACAGAACTCAAGAATCTAAAGATCGTGATAGGTTAATTTTATACGAGTATACAATGAAATACTGACGATACGAGTATACAATGAAATACTGACAACATATTTTATAATTATGAGCATTTAACACCCTCATGTGAGGATGGATGGCGCTCGAGCTGGTTTCATAATTTCCAGCGACAAATTGAAAAGGAAGTGTCTCAAATCCAAGACTATTTGACCTTTTGAGCAATTTGAAAACTAAGCATTACAGTACCTGAGCTTCATTAAATTTTCTACTTTTTTAAGCGTTCATTAAAAAACTGAATGAAACTCATCGTGAAGGTCACTAGGACATGCATCTTTTTAACAAGTTTTATTTTCTGTTTTTAAGCCCAATACAGCTAAAAGTTTATTCAGAGCCGCAATAATATAAGGACGTAATACGAAGTTTTAAGAATTAAGAAATCAAAAACACACGCAATTAAAAAAAATTTTTAAATAATTCCAAATATAATAACTTTTATTCGTGTTATTATTTCACAGTAAGAAAAATTCATACATTATTTCAAAAACTTCCTTTAAGAAGAGATAAAAACAAAATAAGAATATTAAGTAAATTGTAAAATGTTTGCGAAAAATAACTTTAACTATTAGAAATCCTCCTAAGACATTGTGAGGAAAATGGGCTTTTGACTGCTAATGGCCAGAGGAAGCAAGAATAACAAAAACGACTTTCGAGAAATTCTATTTATTGCCCACGACGTAAAATTGAAACAACATTTAACCGGGTTGTTGCGTAACATGCAAAAGCGGTTCCTTACCGTGAATGACAATAACTGATATGCTCGATCAAGGCCTTAAAAATATTTGAACAAAATTCAAAATATTCCGTTCGGTTGCTCAGGTGGGTTTCGTTGTTCTGGAATTACAACTGGTAACGAAAAATCGCAATTTTGAATCAAAGCCAGGAGATTCAGAAAACTCCGAAACGCAGATAAAACAGATAATTTAAACATTCAAATGCTTTTTAAATACATTTTTTTTTACATTCACCAAGTGATTGGATTACATAACTTATCAATTTGATTGGTTTTAATCAAAAATCGCACAGTCTAACTAAATAAAAGGTTGCCGAAGAGAGAAATCGTGTTTTACCCTTTAATTTTCCACATTACGCCATTGAATTTAACGGACTAATTGAATTTAATCTGTATCATAATTGACTTCGGGGGCACTAGTTCCCAAACATACGGGCTGTTAGACCAATATTAGCCTTACCACGATTTTTCATAAAAATTACTTTTTTCCCCCTCGTCGTCATGGATTTAACTAACTGGCAAACTTTACACATATAATTTAATTGTATATAAATGATTATGTAACAATATTTCTTAATACGGTAAAAATATTATTTTTTCATATACCCCATAACTGCTACAGTAACCATTTCATTGCTTATTTAAACTAAGCAAAACAAAACAAAGTTTCAAATTTAGCTCAAAACATTTTATTTCCGTAGGAATAAATGGTGCATAGTTGTATATGAATTGACCTAATTCTCTACAGCATTAAAGAATTTCGACCTACACATATTTAACATTTGCCATTTAAAACAGCCTCTACTTCTCACAAAACGATTTTCAATAACAAATATGAATTTAAAAACAAGAATCGAATATTTTATAGCCTTGAAATTTATCCTCAAATACAGAAAATATATTCCGTTTTTTCAAAGAACAATGGAATCACCCATCTAAGAGCACGTCTGGTTTCTTTAATTTTTACTTAAAACAAAGACAAGAACGTTTACGGCTCACAGGTTTTGAACTGATTTTGACATTTATAGCTACAATGCCCTACTTCTTCCGAATTCCATAAAGTATTTACTGGGTTTATCCCTCTATGGAAATATAAAGCACTACAAATGATTGCGCGAAGTTGGCAAAGATATTTTCACTAAATGGGGCTAAGCAGAACTCTGCAATTTTAATCATGCTTTCAGATTAATATTAAGAAACAGAAAATACCTTTGATGACGGCGAGGTTTCGCAGAGACAACAAAAATACAGATATTAAAAACTAAACTGAATCGGAGATTAACACAATTACATATTTTTTTAAAAAAATTATTTCCAGCTTTAAAAATATTTATTTACAAATATTCAGGTCCGTTCTCGTATTCGACTCTACCCAATATCATAATTCTAAATTTCTATATGAAAATTCCACAGTAGATAAATTTCTATGATACAAGAAAGATTTTTTACTAAATCGATTGATTACATTTATTATTATATTTCAAGAATATTTTCATATTTCGGAGGTTAATGCATAGAATACGATCTATTATACCCACTTGACGCTTTAATCACAATAAAGCTATTATTAAAAAATGTCAATAGACAATTATATAGAATATATAATTAGTATTTAATTTACCTATCCTTATCAAAAGATATTAATTTTATTTTAATACATAAGCCACAAATAATATGTGTTTACGAATTAAAAATTATAGCTTCCCAGCAAAAAATATATTAAATGTACAATTATACATATGTAAAATACAAGTTGTATAAAATGCCCATACAATGAATATATATATATATATATATATATATATATATATATATATATATATATATATATATATATATATATATATATA
>BMAW01120398.1:196545-255200 GCA_019974015.1 Nephila pilipes
ATATATATATATATATATATATATATATATATATATATATATATATAAGCACCCCTAATAACTTCAGCAATTATCATCGTAGGAATCATAATTAGTATCAATATTAATGGCTTTAATAGGAATTAAATAACGTGCTAATGGATTAACTAAATTTATGATCAAAGGTAATTAGTTTAAATAAAGAATTAGCCCCTTCGATCAGATTTTTTTCATATATCAGATTTCGCATCTTAAAAATAGTGCAAATTTCCGGGTTATGGGAGTTTAAAAAATTGGCCCTTTAATGTTTAACGAGTGCCTTAAATATTTGTGGTGGGGGAAAAAAACATAATACAGAAACGGGTAGGGGGGGAAGATGGTATTGTGATGATTTTAGTTTAGTTTTTATTGACGTCGCACTAGAAGCAACACAAGGGTATTGGCGACGGACCTCGTAATTTTGAACCTCGGTCAAGTGACGAGGAGACACCTGAACTGGCATCCCGTTCTTTTGATTTCCACACCACGCCAACGGGAGGACTTTGGGCCTCGACAGATTTAACGTGCATCAGCCCCGGCTACAAGGCGGGTCTTTCGTGGCCAAAGCTCGAATCCACGACTCAACGAAAACCGCTGTTCACGAGTCTGAAACCATGACCACTAGGTTACCACGGCCACACTGGAATTGTGATGAATCAAATATTTATTTAATTGGATTTCTCATGTCGAACTCTAAAACTCAAAATTTTATACTATTCCCTCCCAATAGTTCAGGAATAATTCAATTTTGAACTATGATCGAAAATCAGGCGTCTCAAGGGGCCGTATAATAGTATAACATAGCATACATATCCTATCAATCGGTCAAATCCATCACGCGGATTTAAGAAACGAGAAATATAATGGAACTGTTTACATGGAAGAACTATAGCTATATGGCCTCAAATTGTTTTTCATGATATCTACGAAACTAATAATAGAACTAAGAGATTTGGAGTAAAAGCTACTAAGATCATTCTCATTAAAAAAAATCGGGAGGGGAGGGGACAGTGCTAATTCCATAATGGTAAATTTCTTTTTTAATAACAACGTAAATGAAGTAAACACCATAATTTAGTTCCAATCACGTAATTAACAGTCACACCGGTTCAATCAGGATGCGATGATAATTAAAGGCGTCTCATTTTTTTGACGAATGAACAAAAGTCTATACTTAATTGGGGGGGGGGATATTTGTAGAAAAGAATTTTAATTCTGTGTAGAATTGCGATTTGATGCACTAACGCGATTCCTTTAAAAGACTTTACTGAATGAATTATTTATTACATTCAGTAAAAAAAAATAATAATAATCATTGGGCTACAAGGTTTATGTACTGATGGCTGATAGTAACCTGGGAATTTTAATAAATTGTGAATGGCCTATGCAAAAGACATATGAATTCATTTCTATAATAATTATGTGTAACTGGGTATTTCAGAATTACATTAGGAATGTAAACATGAGAACAAACCTAGATCCAATTTTAAAAGATGGTTATTTGACTCCATAGAAGAAAATTACAACACACGTTTTTGTAAGGAAACGTAATATGAATAAATTCAAGAAAAAAAAAAAAAAAAAAATGAAGCATTTATTGCAAAAGAGAAAATGTTAAAAACTCTATTGTAGTACTAAATTTTATTGAAACAATTACAAAGCAGTTAAAGATGGATTTATTTGAGTGTTCAAAAGTAAATTGCATGCAAGTATTAATAATAAATTGTAATATGTAAAATTTAACACATGCTGGTAACAAAGTCTCACAAGTTAAGTCGTTTCACTTATTGCGCGTTGTGTGTGAATCCAGCTTTGTGCTGGTCTTGAGCACATTTAATATTGATATATAAAAATATGTGAATAAAACTACAATATAAAAATTTCATCGGTTTTCATATCATTCTACTTTTAATCTTCCTCACATCTTACATCATGGACGACAATAAATAACTTTATATATTTTACACCAACTTATAAGTTTTTAAAAAATGAACCATAATAAAACTATTTTAAATTCCTACGTACAGCAACAAAAAATATATATTCAAAAAATTCAGAGTAAATGATACAAGGCATCTGAAAAGTGTTGTACTTTTAAAAATTCATCAAAAAAAAAAAAAAAAAAAAAAATCACAAAAACTGTTAGATGTAACGACTCACACAGTTTTCATTTAAAATACGCAACGGTAATATAATTTACGGTTAAATAAACGAAATACAACAAAACAATAATTAAAATACCATTGCAATATAGTCATACCAAAAATGCGCAATAACCAGTCGACTTGATATGTCTCTAGATGTTTTAATATCATTTGATCAATGTTGGTAAGCTATATATAAGGTCTACTATAAAGACGAGTTTCCTCATTTTGAATTTGATAAAATATTCGTAAAGAGGATGATCCCACGTTTACATTCTAGTAGCATCTACAGACAGATTCATCCCCCACCCCCCAATTTAAGAGTTAATCATTTACTACAAAATGATATAAACTTTTTTCATTGTTTGAAACCAAAATTATTTTCTATGTGGAAAACTATCACGTTATAATAAAAATGGCAGGGTTTCGTAAAATGTTGAACAAAATGTGTCATGTTGCAACGCAGGAAATATTTGCCCTCCCAAACTTATGCAATTGGCTCTTTTTCAGATCTTGAATGAATCTTATCCTGACCAATATTCTTCATTAACTCTATATCTATGTGTGATAAAGAAAATAACACTTCTTTCGAAGTTTCATGCAGCAGACATAATTTTTTTTCTATCAATATTTAATTATTTAAAAATTATTTTCATTATTTCCAGCATACCAGAACACAAAAGGGGAGTTGGAAATCGTAATATACTGTTTCTATTTTTTTTAAAACTGATATTCTACACGTTTATTTTTAGAGAATTGTTCCTTCTCTCCATTGAGTTCAGAGAGTTGATGTTTAAAAGCTTTCCTACGTCATTAACAAATAAAAGGACACAGCGAAGTTCAACTTATGTTAATGATTTAACATTTAACGGATTCAATTTTCAAATGGTACTCCATGATGAATTCACGGTAATGGCTTTGACCCTTCCTAACATTCTGAGTAACGAGCAAACGAAATAGCATCAATAAGCATTTACAGTTCACTGGAGCGATAAATATTCCGCTATAATATTAAATAATACTCACTTAAATACATAAACACACTAACCTATTAATCATATCATGAAGGTTAATAAGAAACAATAGAAATATTGGACATAATGACGTTGGCAAAATGTTTTCGGCTTTATAATTTAAAAAATGCGACAGAATTCAGTTTTAAGGAGCTGAAGAGCGATGGAACAGAAATATATGAAGAATTTAAGGTCACTTTCTGTGATTAGTATATAATTATATAAAACCAAATATAACATTAATATAAATTTCTATTAAATTAATTTAACTTCTTATTAGTAAATTGGTTACGGACAGGAATCGATTTCAAAGATTAAAACTCGAGCGATTATTTTTTATTTAATATCTCTTTCTTCCAAAATTGTAAGAGACTTCGAACATTACTGAAATATAATCTAAGTTAATACGCTATTGGAGAATTGTAATAAATGATGAGATTTCTAGTATATTTTCTTTCTTACAGGGATAAGGACCAGATTTCGCAAGCAATATGAGGCTTTAGGGTTTCAGGCCGATTTGCAAATAGCATCTTTATATAAATGTGAATGTTTGTCTCTAATGCAAATCCCACACCGTTCATCGTATCACTCCAAAAAATTTTGGGAGTTTCACTGATGTTTCGAAGGAGCTAAAAGCATATTTCTACAAAAAAAAAAAAAAAAAAAAAAAAAAAATGGAGTTTTTTTTTTTATATATATAAAACTCTCTCTTTCACCATCGACAGATGTCAGCATCACCAATTTACTTAGGAACTCATTTCCGAGCTTATTTTCTGAAAATCAAACATTTATTAACATCTTAAAATATTTTTCTTCCATATTTTTAAGATATTTCTCAATAGTGTTGAAGCGATAATTTTGTATAGTTAATCAGCTAGATCTCAAACAAAATGTTAAAAAATTAAGATTCTTGTACTATCAATTGTGTGTATTAATCAGCCGATTTTTTGAAAATGGCGCTAAAAAGCGCCAATTTTAAATTTTTTAAAAAATAGTTTCATTCAGAAATCTATCGAACCAAATGAAATAGCATTCATACGATAAAATGAATGAATATATACCCATTTTCTTTAAATGAAAATAATGGAGAGTTTTAAACAAATTGTAACTCCCAAGGAATGAATTTTTATCTCCACCCCCCTCTACTTTTGCTTAAGATTTCTGCTCCCCTAAGCATAATCATAGTTCTGGCGCATATCACGTCATGGTCTACGTCAATTTATGCTTCGTAATAGTGTTGTTAAGATTTTAAATGCAATCCTGCAAAGAAATTAAATGTAATACGTACGATCTTATTGAAATTATGTTGTTTACTTATTTCATCATTAGTTACAGCTTCATTAAAAATTTTAATAGTTACTTTAAAAACTCAAATTTGTTTGAAATGATTATTTTTTAATTATGAAAGCTTTAAAAAATTTCTTTAACGAAATGCAGGCTTTACTCCCATTGGTTTTTAAATTTATATCTTTCATTTTCTATGTTTATTAAATCATTCATTCCTTGGAGGCTATTATGCGATTCATTTAAATTTACTCATTATGCTATTTAAACATTGGAGCTCATTAATAAAAAAAAATTTATACACCCATCAGAACAGTCATATTTTTCAATTCAGCTGTCCGAAGAAAGGGTATACCAGCTAGTATAAATACTATGGTCTTTAGTCGGAAATCTGTACTCCGCTCACGAGCTCGCATTTTTACTGTCAGATTATCGCAGACCCTCTCTTTAAACGAAACTGAACGCTGATATCAGAGACAGCGAAATGATACCCACACACTTCAATGTAGATAATAAAAAATTATTGATGTGCATGTCGATCTACCGCTTTTAATAATATTGACAGAAACTATAAGGATAAAACTATATGTTGCTAATCAGATCAAGTTCCTGATTATGCATCAAATGTTATAGCTAGAAATATTGTTTACCACTTATTGAAATTTTGCCTATGTCACCTTGCAGTTATTTATTTGTGATTATTAAAGATTAGTACGTAGATAAAATATTCTGGTTTGAATATTTATTAGAGTGGAATATTTCATAAAATATTTATTATTAATAGTGAAATTATGCCAAAGAACATTGTTAGAACAAAATTCAATTAAGAAAATTAAATTTATCCTTCTTGCCTGATACATGCTTTTTTCACCAATGAGATTTCAGAAAGTATATCACTTTAATTGATTTTACTGTAATCCAGATATCTACAGTTTTAATTCCTTTTTATAGTTCAATTCAAATTTTTCTATGTTTTTAAAGTATTACTTACCAGTTTAAGTTTCGTATTGGGTTTTTTTTTTAAATAAGTATTTTATACATAGTATATATCACATTTTTTGATGAAAATCAATACACTAAAAGTAACAAATAAAATATAATTCGCTTTGTCCACATATTAATTCACCCTTCTCGTGCATCAACTTTAAAAGTTGCAACGGTTTAAAAAAAAACGCTTACAACACAGTGCAATGTAAAAAGATCATTCAGTAAAACCAGTTCAATGAATCGATCTATCGTTGAAATAAATCTGCTCGTATCAATACCGGTTCATCTCTTTTACAAATATAGTTGAGACTGAACAAATATCACTCAACAACTGAATGGCAGTTATCGCTGATTACTGTCCATGATTGTACGTTGAAATGTGTGAAGATGTTATTGCTAGAAAAAAGAACTATACGAACATTAGGTGTAGCGATTCACATCAATTACGTAAGTGTTACGAGGTATTAATAATTCGATATCAAAACCAACGTTTTTAAAAACAACGTTTTTATATGGTGGCAAAGTTTATTAAAGAAAATTATTGAAATAATAGCTAAAACTGGTAGTTATTTTTAACTTTAAAATTTACTTAAAAAGAGACATTTGTGAGCGTATTAAAAAATTCTTAATACTCATAAAATCAAAACATGCATTTGAAAGTTTGTAAGTCATTCTATTAAAAAAAAAAATGGGAACCAGAATTCAGAAAAAATTATTGTGATAAGACACGGCGCCAAATATTGGAAACTTTCTTTCTTGCGAATGATTACTGACTAAAAGTCAGCAACCCTTACTATCTCGGAGATAGTAAAGGGGAGATAGTATCTCCCCTTTGTGAATACAAAAGCTTTACGATACCTCAAGTGGCGTGGGGAGTGCCCGGTGTTCCCAGAGGGGGAAAGAAATTTTTCCTCAATCCTAAAAGCGCTGAGAGGAAAGAATATTTTGACTTATTAAAATTATTGAAATATTAGTTAAAACTAGTCGCAAACGTCTAAATATAGCATTGTTAGGCGAGTACGAACGATTCCCAAAATTTCAAAGCTCTAGCTTGATGGGAAGTTGGTTAAATTAACGATCGAAAATTTGATGACACACACACACACACTCACACACTAAGTGAAATTTAGAAAAACGTTTTAATTTAATAATAAAAAAACACTTTCTTTTTAAACACATATTACAGCGACAATTACGTCTTAAAAATAGGTAAAGCAGAAAAGATACACAACACCATTAAGAAGGATAATAGATGAGAAAAAAATTGAAGCCACAAATAAAAGTCATACAGCCACATTAGAAATGAAGAGTCGATTCATAGTCTTATTAAAGAACACTATGTATAAACCATGTTCTAAATGAAAAATACATAAAGGTAAAATGTATAAAATTTAAAATATCATTTTTGCTCTTCACTAAAAAGACAGAAATACATAACAATTCTTGTGAATGTAGGATAATGGACAGTGAAAGAGTCTTAATGATTCCATGTCATAACAGAATAAAATCAATAATAACATTTTTTTTTAAAATAGGTAATGTTATAATCTGAAATTACATAACAATTAAAAGTATTAAGCGTTAAATGATACTAAAAAAATCGAGTTTTATACTAAATTACACAAGTAAAGATTGAAATCCTTACAATGTATCATTTCCAACTTCATCTTGATTAATCCATTCTATTTTAGAATTATATATATATATATATATATATATATATATATATATATATTACAAATAACAAAATGTAATATATGTAAAAAATAAATAACGTTTATACAAATCAGATAACTTTTTATGAAATACCTAAGCAATATAAAAACTTAAACCTAAAAAGTTTTAAAAAAATTCCAATGATAAACCATAAAAATAAAAAGAGAAATTCAAGAGGGGAGGAAGTAAATATTTAGAATAATGGAAATGATAAAATTAATAGTTTTCCAAACTTTGGATTGGAATAATGTCTGTTTCTATCGGTACTATTGATCAAATCACACTTCAGTGAAACCAAAAATCAGCAAATTCAGAAAATCAACCAAAGAAAAAAGCTAAACAAAGTAGCTATCCTCAATTCAACAGTATATATATGTGTGTGTGTGTGAGTTCAAAATAAAACTATGAGAAAATAGCAAGGGGCATTTTAAACTCCCAACAGCTGCATTGACATTATTAGTTGATATCGGGAAATATTGAATTTAAAGTGCATCAGCCTCAATTACTTCCTATTTTTGAAGATTCGGAAAATCGAGATTCGAACCATTGATTACTTCCTTCAACTGCCTTTTTTTATAAGTCTCTTAAAAAAAAAACACGAGGGTTATTGACGACGGACTTAGTAATTTTGAGCCTGGAAATAAGTGACGAGGACGACACCTGAGGTGGCAACCCTCAATCCAAACTTCCACATAACGTAAACGGGAGGATTTGGTACCTCGATAGATTGATAGATCAGCCCCACTACACGGCGGAGCTTCAGCGAAACCAGGATCCCGAACCCACGACAACACGAAAAGAACGCTGTGCGCGTATTAGCGATCATGACTACTCAGTTACAGTGGCATATTTGCTTCAATGAAAACAAAATTGCTGTCAAATTATCGTAATACTGCAAAACTCGCTCCTAAATATTACATAAATAGCTAAAACGGACGAATAACAACTACAACCCTAACTTTTTTAAAAATAGGAAAGCACACGAAATTCACTGAATTAATGCTTTGGGTCAAAACAATCAAGAATTGAATCACATAGCAATAGAACCAAATTATACATTGCCGATTTCATATCTGAATCTCACATCAAACTCTATTCATTGCAAACGATGTAAGGTCGTAACTGCAGTAGATTTATTAATCAAATATTAACACACAATATTCTTGGAGAATGTGCGAGTGATAGAGGTGTTTAATGGTGCAAGAGCCAGATGTGGCTATACTGCTCCAGAGAAAGTGTAATGTGGTCTAGACGTTTGGAAAAAATTGTTTAACAAGAAGGTTCGAAAATAGAGAAGATTCTGTAGGGAATCCCGGTGGCGAGTCAACAATGTTTAGCGAAGACAGTAAATTCCACGGAAAAGAAAAGATAACTAAAGTGTTTCGGGGTCGTGATTCACGTACTTGCCTAAAGAAGGCAAGCCCTTGAGCGGATATTCTTGGTTTGGTTTTATTAACATCGCACAAGAAGCAACACCGAGGGCTATTGACGACGGACCTTGTAATTTTAAACTTCGGTCAAGTGACGAGGAAGACATCTGAGCTGGCACCCATCTCTTCTACCTTCCGCACCATACCAAAGGAAGGACTTAGGGCTCCGACAGATTTAACGTGCATCAGCCCCCGCTATACGACGGGTCTTTAGTGGCATCAAGGCTCGAACCCACACCTTAGCGAAAACCGCCAATACGATGCCTTAACCACTATGCTATCGCCGCCACACGGATATACTAGGAAAAACCTCTTTTTGCACATTGAAGAAATAAGATCACTCCATTAAGAAATTTTAGTATAATTACCAAAAATAAATTTTATTTTTAATAAAGAAAAACAGAAGAGGAGAAAAGTCTGTTTCATACAGTATAGAATGAAATTCGAAAAATCAAAAAAAAAAAAAAAAAATTTTTAAAAACTTTTTTTTTTTTAAAAACCCCCGGGGGCCCCCCCCCCCCTCAGAATTCCAAATGCGCACCCAATTTCGGTAATCCCTAATGCTTCAAAAACTGGAAATAAACATTTCTGTTTATCTACTTTTCGCATTGCTATCACTTTGACATTTTTTTTTCAAAATTCACGGAATAATTCTAACTTATAACAGAAACAAGCGAAAAAAAGGGCAAAGTTGTATATACATTTCGATTTACTTCAGAAAGAATAGCGTCGAGAAATGCCTTTTAGTTTGAATCGTTCACACATCTGATTAGAATAACAATAATAATAAATCTCGGGGTTTATTCAATAAAAATTGCCTCTTCGATGGGGAAAAGGAATTTTCACTCATAAATTTAAGTATCATTATGTCGGTGTCCATTAAAAGCGATATTAAGTCCAATCTACTTTTAAAAAATGCATATTTCATTATCGTCTCATTATATTGCCAAAGAAAAAAAAATTTCTTCCAGTTTTCATTCGAAAACCTGAGACGCAACACATGGGGGTTGGCGAGTGAAGTAGTAAGTAGGAAACAGAAACCTCTGGTTTATAACAGGGAAATATTTTGACAATTTGTTCATTAGCACAAGATAAACACAAAACAGATAGGGTTATATCTTTAAATCCAAAGAGCAAGATAGAATTTTCCTGTGCAAAACTTACATAGAACGAATACTAATTTCGAAATTTTGGATTCATTAATATAATCGAATATAAATGCATAAACATGTTTCAAACGAAATAATGCGAAGGCCCTTAAAATTCAGATGTACATCACACGTTTTAAATATTACCGCAGAAATTGGTAAATTCAATAACTCTCAGGAGATGATGTTCTAGTACATTGGTCTAGTTTCATTCTAGTTTCCTAAGCGATTTTCATTTCTGTTCCGCATTACGATCTGTGAATTTTATCAATACCACGATCATTAATAACCAAGTGTTAGTTTATCCTTCAGCTCAACAACAAATGCATTTATAATTCTATGAACGTGCTACTCTCTCCTTACACTATTTGACTCTCAGAAATTTTTTCTGGACTTTTATCATGAGATCATTTCGACTATTTACAACTTCAACAACCCTCAGGAAAGCATTTAAGGCAAAAAAAAAAAAAAAAAAATTGAGCGATAAGACAAAATGGCACAATAACGGGAAAAAAAATATATCTTTTAGAAGTTTCGTAATATTCTTCGAAACCTTTTTATTTGCTATTTCGTCGCCATGTCAGATTACGACCGGCGTCCTAAGCAGACATCGAGTCTAATTGTGAAACTGGAGACTTTATTCTCTCCGTTCAACGATAATAAAGATCAACGACGACCAGTCGAGTGAAAAAAACTGTCATCCAAAAGTTCTTTTCATTGTTGTACAGCATTAAAGCTTTTTCCGTCTTTATGATAAAGAAATATTAACAGATATACATCTATATGAGGTTGCACTTTTTTTTATACCTGTACCATACAAAAACTTTCATGAGAGGAAAATAGTTCTCTTTAAGATTAAATAATTTGCAAATTTCGGCACAGATTGCTTAGTGTCTTAAAGAAACTTTTCTTATTTATATAACAAAATGAAGTAACGAATACTAATTTTGAAATTTTTTTTTATGTATAAATATAACGAATACAAAAGCATAAAATGTTTTAAAACAAATATAATGCGAAGTGCCTCAAAATTCAGATATACACCACACGTTTTAAAATATTTTTGTTGTTTTAATAGATTTCATGACTTCCACGAGATGAAGATTTTAGCATATTTTATATTTTTTACGTAAACAAATACAAAAAGAAAGCATATTACAAAATTTATCCAATTCAAAGGAAATTATTCTCAACAATTAGCAAAGTATAACTTTAGAAATATAAATCACTTTCACCATTTGAAATGAAAAAATTTTATAAATTAAATCTCATTCAATTTGTTTAAAAATATCAAGTTTTTATCCTCTTCTTTGTTCGTCATAGCAGATAACCCTTTCCAGGGTCAATTTTTAGGATCAAATACCTTTTAATGAGCCTAAGAGATATTAGAAGCCCCATAAATAACAGCTTTCGTGATAAATGACTTGTGGAATAGATAAGTCACACCAATGTTAGTTCGCTCATCGCTTATGGTGATGTCAAGTGATCTTATTTGGAAATAAATTTTACATTAATGTCCATTTCTGGAATACATCATGATTATACTCGGTAACATTCTCTGCTGATATTCTTGTTCTTCGAATACAGCACTCTAGATATATTGTTATACCAATTCTTGATTAATGTCTCGATTGATTTAATTAAGTTGAATGTCTTTTACCCTTAGTTGTATTTAATCGTTGTTATGATATAATATTAAAAAGATACACGGGTTTTCGAGTCACGTGGCACATTTATTCTCTCCAAGCACTTTATAATTTGGTAAATGTCATAATGATATCTGATGACTTCATGCGTAATTTTCCTACGTATTTTTTTTGACAGCAAGGCATTTTTAGATTATAACCATCAAAGTACGGATAATTTCTACTCTCATTGCACAGGGTGGTCAGGGTACGCCTTCTTTGGACGTCACATTTGAGAAAGAAGTATTTGAAGTATCCGTTTATTCAGTATTGCCAGATAGAAATTTAAAATTTCATCCCCAAAATGATACGTATATTGTGATTTCCCTCCCACCTCTAGACAGTTTTTTTCCCGATCACGTGATTATTTCCTAACATCGGCCATAACAACTAATGCTATAGAGAGCATACAGGAGGATTTTCATTTTCCCTCAGAAAACTTCATTAACTTACCTCAAATAATGTTTTTTTCCCCCGATTACGCTATCATGGTTATTTCTAGCGAGGGGCCAAAAATAAATAAATGAACTATAGACTTTTGAGTTGTTCTTACCGAGTGAGTGAATGTTATTGGCGCAAGAGCAAGATATGACTATCCAAAAACAGTAAACCCAATAGGAAAGAAATAGATCACTAGGGTGCCTCGGGGTCATGGTGCCCATACTTACCTAAAGAAGGCAAGTCCCTGAGGGGACCTCAGGGAAGATCAAAAATATATGGACGCACCTGTACATTTTGTTTCCCCCACAGATAAATCAAAAATTAAAATAAGGTTGAGCTACTTTGCTGCAATAAAAGCTGCCATTCTGTTGGGAAGGCTGTTGATTAGATTTTGTAATGTTGCAGCAGGAATTGTATGCCAATCGCTATGTCACCAATATTTGACATTGTGGCAGAGACTGAACTCGCCACTAATACATGCAACAGGTGTTCTAAGAGAATCAAGCCCAGGCTTTGAGTAGGCCATTCCTGAGCAACCATGTCAACAAACCACCTCTGCACAGAGCTGTACAGTATGGATGGGAGCATAAACTTGTTGAAACAAGAACAGATAAGCTCTAAACTGTTGCCAAAATGTAGACAAAGTAGAATAGTACATAAGGTCCATTTAAGCTTCAGTCTAGGGAGTTCCTAGTACAGGAATCAAAGGGTCAAACATAAAAAAAACGGCTCCACCCCCAAATTCATTTAAGGCACAATACAGATGGTTAAAAAGTGTTCTTGGGGGGAATCTCCATGCTAAGGAATCTACCATCTGATTTCATCATTCCATAACATGTGACACCATTACTAAAGGCTGCAGTGTTGCCAACATTTTCACAACTACAAATGATGTTTGGTATTTGTAGTGGTAATATTTGGTTTATAAGCAGCAATTCTGCCATGAAAATCAAGGTTTCAATTTTCATAATGATCTGTCACTGAGTTGGTGTTGCATTCAGAGGCATCTTGGAAATTTCTTATGAAATTTTTTGGCTGAGTGAGTGAATGTAAAGTTTATTGGCGCAAGAACCAGGTTTAGCTATGCTGCGCCAAACAAGATATAACTGTGGTTTAAATGTGAAGGAAAAAAAGAAAAAAATACAAAAATTGGTTGTCAACAAGGAGAGTCGAAAATAGAGAAGGATTTCTGGGGCAACCTGGGGGTGCGTCACCCGTGTTTACCAAAGACAGTAAACCCCATAGGAAAGAAAAAGGCCACTAAGGTGCCTCGGGGGTCATGATGCACGTACTTACCTAAAGAAGGCAAATCCCTGAGGTCCCTTGATATAATCCCCAGGAGCAGGGTGCCCGGCTATACCCTCAGACGCTGGGTACCCATTTTAGTCGCCTCTTAAGACATGCATGAGCTACAGTAGGACTATTCTGTCACATCCGGTCACCACACGGGTCTAGTTATTACCGAGATTTCCCCCCACTTATTCCTAAATAAATCTTAAACCAAACTTCCGGCAGCTAATTGCTAAGACGGACATCATTCGTAAAGCATTCACAAGTAAATCTAAACTCTTATTAAAGATCTCTCTAAAAACTTACAAAACTGTATAAAATTGTTTCATAGAATCAGTAAAAAATACCTTTTTAAAGGGTTTTTGAATAACATTATTCAATTTTTTACCTGACGAGAGAAATTAAATAATTACTTTTGGACACATCGATCGGTTTAAGTTTACTTACAATTTTGTAAAAAGAAATTAAATAAACACTGTGAGTAATTTTAGATTACCACTTTTCATACATTATTTTACTTGTATAAAAGCCGCGCTATGGCTACTATGAACGAGAGAGAGAGCATAAATATTTGGCACAATATAATTTTTCTTATACAGTTACTTAAAGTGGCTATCTTCGCTTATCACAAACCTCTATTAATAGAAATGCTCTATTTAATGAAATGTTCGAATTAAATTTAACTAAGATAGAAATTTGTATTATTATTATTTATTTATTTTGCATCATGCGATTTTTGTTCATATGAATTAATTTATACACTGGTAAAAAACGTAAAGTTTTTAACTAAAATAATTCGAAAGTTTCCTCTTTTATCAACAATACTTATCAGTACGAATACCACTATATGGAATCACTTTTCTCGACAATCGCACTTTTTAACAAAGCAATATTTATTTTAAATAATAATATTAAATACTATTTAAATTTTCAATATTTTTTCCTAGAACGACAATTGTTCTTAATGTTCAAATTGAAACCAAACATTTTATTAATGCTTGGTTTAAATTTGAGAAGAATTATTAATTTGAAAAGACCGTTTATTCAAATCGATTCATAAATTTTAACATTCAATTAAAATCAGGGGGTTTCGCTAAGACTTTCCCTGTATCCTTGAAACAGTCTTGAACGAGCCTAATTTTTACTGCCCAATCCATTAGAATTTTCCTTAAATTCTTCAAGGAAAAAAAAATATATCATTGCAGCAAAAATTACATCATTAAACAAATATGGATGTCAAATAATACTAGAAAAGAGTTAAATGCGTTACCAAATTTCATTTGTTCCGCAAGTTCCGTTAAAATAGACATTTCTTGTTTTTGTTTCAATTCTTAAATTAAAATGAGAACCCCAGAATAATAACTAAAAAACTTTTATTTTAAATTTAAATAATCCGCATGAGTTATTTAAATAATTCAAAATATGCGTAATCAAGACCATAACACAAACATTTACCGACAAGACCCGATTCGAGACGACACTGTTAAGATCCTAATCCGACTTGAAGTTCGGGCCATATGCCAAGATTTCTCACAATGTTCCAGCCCGTACAGATCTCAAATTCGAAGAACTTTTCGAAAATTTACCTATAATTTTAAAGGGAGTGTGATTGTTTATTTACGTCGCACTGAGAAGCAAAATGAGGACTAATGGTGACGGACATCCGTTATTCTGAACCTGGGTCAAGTGACGAGGACGACATCAGAGCTGGCACCACCTCTCCAAACTTCCAGACCACACCAACGGGATGACTCCAGACTACGACAGATTTAATGAGCATCCGCCCCAGCTACACGGAGGGTATTTAGTGGCATCGGGGCTTTTCTTCATGCTCATAAACATTTAAGTATTATTTTTACATGAAAAAAAGGGGGAAACATCTAAATATATAAATTATATCGAAAAAATAAAACAAAAATGGAGAAAATAAGAATTGGGCAGAACATGAACGATAAAATCGAAAACAATTCTTTCCTTGCACGCTGTATCATTTTGTTATAATAAATTTTTTAAAAAATTGTATGTGTTACATGGAATTTCTCCGGAGGGACTGAGTCACATATATAACTCTTTTGTATATTTTAAAGGTATATTAATGTAACATTCGTCATTAAAGTAATCCTACTTCATCTTATCAAATCTATCCCATCATAATATGTGGCCGCGGTAGCCTAGTGATCATGTTTCGGATTCGTGACCGGCGGTTTTTGTTCAGTCGCGGGTTTGATCCTTGGCCGCTAAAGACTCGCCGTGTAGCAGGGGCTGATGCACGTTAAATCTGTCGGGGCCCAAAGTCCTCCCGTTGGCGTGGTGTGAAAGTTAGGAGAGGGGGTGCCTGATCAGGTGTCGTCCTCGTCGCTTGACCGTGGGTTCAAAATTATGAGTTCCGTCGCCAATAGCCCTCGTGTTGCTTCTAGTGCGACTTTAATATAAACTAAACTTAAAAAAAACATCATAATATGAAAAATCTCTTCCAGTTTAAGCCCAGAAACACGAAAAATTAGTGATCAAAATTACAAGTTTCATGGCTAGCGACATTCGAATCCTCTATTTCACGAAAGACTTTTTGTAAGGAGGAGAGGAGGAAGAAGAAAGTAGGTCTGCAACAATTTAAATAAAAATGAGCCTTGATCTTTAAGTGGTGTGGTGAAGAAATATAGCGATTGAAATATCAGCTAAAGCATCCTCCTTATCTTCTAATCACGGTTTGCAATTTCGAGGTACATAGTTACGAGTCCGTCATGCAGTTATAGTGCAAAAGAAAACTCAGGGGTGGGGGACATACTTTTTCAATCCATTTATAAAAATGTTGAAAAGGAAACTTCCAATAATTCTATAAGAAGGAGGAGGGAAGAGGAAAAAAAAAGTAGATTAGGAGGTTCGGTGAAAAAATATTTTCTGGGGCAAAACTTGCACTTTAAACATAAATATTTCTACAGAAAGCTTTACAGTTCTTCCTGGCGCGAAAAAGTAATGCATCTTTGAAAGCATTGCAGATCGAACAAAAAGAAGTAAAATCTTACGCAGACCTGAAAACCAAGAAGGTCCTTACATGCGTCTCTCACATAATATTTAATCTCTGCCTTAACAGACGTATTTCAACGGCTGTATCTTTACCGAACGCAGCAAGTGGAACAAAGAAACGTTATGCTCCACTGCAACACCAACCGTCATCAGCAACTGGTTCCCTGTAGCGATAGAATACAAGGAAAGAAGTCTTTTCCAATCCTCAGATCATTATCTGCAGAAAATGATTAGTCTGCCTAGAACTGTATTTTAACCGATAAGCAAATAAATTGATAACGTCTAACCTATTATGCTTTGATTAGCAGATTACGGTTAACGCATACTGTTTAAATATTCGCACTTTCATCTGTTTTGTTATTTTAGAATGAATTCGGATAAGAATAAAATGATGATTCCAAGATTGTGAGAACCGTTACTTTTAACAACTTAAAGATCTTTTAAGTCAAATAGGAATGGAACCCAATATTTATCACACGATGAAATAATTTTATTACTACATACAGTGGCTCCCAAAATTGATAAGACACCTCTCTTTCTTCACTTTGAAAATACAAATAGTATTTTCAACAACAGTATTTAAAGTTTTATGTAAAACCTTTTTTGAATAGGGAATGATTAATCACTCAAATAAAATATTTATCCAAAAAAAAAAAAAAAAAAAAACATGAAGTTAATATAATAAAATTATTCGCATTCTCTGACTAAATGACACGAATTGATGTCACAAAATTAAGCATACACTTTGTGGAAAATGACCACAACCTAATAAATTAGCTATCATTATTTTACTAAAGTTTTTGCGTATAATATTAACACAGGATTTAGATCCTAAAGTATAAGTTTCTTGCAGAAATATTAATTTTTAATCTTCAAAATGGGTTCCAGAACGGAAACTGCAATTCACGTTGGAAAGCTTATCGTTAAAATGGTTGAAGAAGGTAAATCTCTTAGAAAAAACGCAAAAGTAATTCAGCGAAATCACTGATGTGTTCAAAAATTATCAAAAAGTAAAAAGAGTTTAAACACCTTAAAAATATTTCCAAAAGAGGATGAATGATGATGATGATTATGATAGTGAAGTTTTGACCAAGAGTCAGATGTGGCCATACTGCGCCAAACAAGATTTAACTATGGTCTAGACGAGAAGAAATTGAAGAAAAGACACAAATTGGTTGACAAGAAGGAGGGTCGAAAATAGAGAAGGATCGCTAGGGTAACCCGTATTGACCAAAGACAGTAGACCCCATAGGAAAGAAAAAAATCACTAGGGTGCCTCGAGGAAAAGAGGATGAAAGGAGATCCTGGATGACAGAACAAGGAGGGTCCGACCAAAAGTGACCGAAACTTCAAAGGTGAGTGCTCCAAAAAATGCTGCAACCACTTCTACGATACAAAGACCTGTTTCTGCAGAAACAATTAGAAGATTACCCAGGAAAGCAGGCTGTAATGGTCGCGTGGCCAGGAGAAAAACTTTCATTTCTAAACGAAACCAGGAGAAAAGGCTTTCATTTGCTGGAAACTATATTTCAAGGTCCCCAGACTTCTGAAATCAACTTATATTCAGTGATGAGAGCAAATTTAATGCTTTTGGAAGTGTTGGCGATGCTATGTTGGGGGGAAGCCTAACAGAGAGAGAGAGAATTGCTTCCTAAAAACTCCATTCCTACCGTATGGAGGTGGCTCAGTACTCGTATGGGGCTGTATGTCAGACAATGGTGTGGAAAGTTTAGTGTTTATTGATGGTATCATGGACAAAATTCAATACTTGAACATTCTGAAAAAGCAAAGTGCTGAAAAATTGGGTTTAGGATCTAGTTTCAATTTTCAATACAATAATGATCCTAAGCATACAGCTAAAATTGTTCAATTGTGGCTGTTGTACAAATGTAGAATGCACACTCCACCACAATCACCTGATCTCAACGTTATTGAAAATGTATGGTCACAGTTGGAAAAATCTGTCCAAAAGCACCATATCACGAGTAAATATCATTTAAAAACCACCTTAAAAGAAGAATGGTCTAAAATCAAAAATGAGACAACCCAAAATCTTGTTAAATCGATGCCACGCCGTCTGGAAGCCGACATTAATTCGAAAGGGTGTGCAACCAAATATTAGTTTGCCTTTTTATGTTTTTATTTAAAAGTTATGCCACGTGTATACTCAATTTTGTGACTTAATATGTTGTAGTTTCTGCTTAAAAAATAAGTAATTAATTTATTAAACGGGTATCATACTTGTTTCCTCGTATAGAACATTTCTTTAAAATGTATTTCATCACTTAGATATGTGTTAATTTTATTTAAGTATTCAATATTACTTTTTTTTATATTTCTCATGTCGAAAAAGGAAGATGTATACTCAAATTTGGGATCCACTGTATATAACAAAATTTCCAAATCACATAATAAAAATCAAATCTTTTGAATAAATTGTTTGGATATTATTTGCAACAATTATAATTAGCAGGTGAAATATTTTTATAAGCTTCCAGAGCCTCATTACAAATTCACACACAAAATAAGCATTCCGTGACAATATCAAAGCACACATAATTGTGTGTTCAAAAAATACAATGATAAAGTAACATATGTGACAAAGTATCATGATTCTTCTTCACCTTATGTAAAAAGATGCTCTATAATCAATAACATTGAGCAGAACTAACAAATTTGTTATCCGGTATAAAATTCGATCTCGTAGTGATCGGCTTTAAGAGTGTTTACAACATTCGCCCAAAGCAATGATATACTTAGCAGTTTTTATACAGCAAATGTCTTAAAAGATGCATGATGTTCTCAAACAATTTGTAATTTTAATATAGATAAGTGGTTAATGTAAAGGCAGACTTTTTTTTTTTTGCCTATACATGTAATTATAATTGTCTGAAATTCAGATAAATTCTGGTAATCCTGAATAGTAGATTTCAGCCATTTAGTTCTATTAAGCTATCCCTTACGTAATATAAGATGGGGAGGAGGAGTATGTAAATTAAATCAAGAGCAAATACTTGTAGCTCAGTCGAAGTAACTATTACAAATTCATTTCGGAAATGTTTCAGCTAGGGAATAATTTGATCATTAATTACACATTTTGTGAATGAATAAAATATCGATTTTATTTTATTATTTTATATACATACCAACCAAATGGCATAAAATCAAACGAAAATTACTGGCGTGAATTCAAATATCATAAAAACTTTTAGATATGTTTAGAAACGCTGTTATAAATACATATAACATTATATTTTAAAACACTATATCTTATATTATTGATATAAGAGGGAAACATTTAATAAACAACCAGTTGAAATATTCAGTATTATATAGGAATATAAAGTTTTGTAAGTAAATGTTTATTCTTATCCCAGATATAGATTACTCGTATATCTAAAAGAAAAACCCAAAATGCTGTTTTTACCACGGTACTTCTTTGGTTTATATATATTAAACATTCATAAATCAAAGAAGTATCGCAGTACAAACTACAAAACTGGTTTTCTTTTTAGGAACTAAAATTTAAGATTATTCAAATAAAGAAGTCTTAAGGACAGAATTGCAGATCATCTTCTGAAAATCAGTTCTTAGATTTGTACATTAATCTCAGAGTAGAAAATTGTTAACTAGAACTTTTTCTTTGTTGGTCCTTAGGACAAAAAGTTACTCCATTCTCAACAAAATGGAAGTTTTATTCGAAAAACAATTACTAGAAAATATATACATTAAAATACGTGTTAAATTTTAGGAAAGCCAACATTCAGTTATCATACCTAAATATTAAACAAATATTTCCGCATTCAAAAGCTCCAAAAAGAGTTTATTGCCTACAGTATGGATTTTTATACGGTGTGGTATTGTATTTAATTTGTATTAATCCTTAACACTCTTACAAGATGTGTGACAAGAACACCTCAACCACACACAAAATCTCAGTTTATTGTCTACGGTAGGGATTTTTATACGGTGAAGTATTGTATCCTTAAAACTTTCACAAGATGTGTGACAAGGGAACACCTCTACCACAAAATCTTTCGTAAAAAAAATTGCATTGAGATTCCTCAAACAGAGGAAATTGATGCAAAGAATTCATTTAAATGTGAACACTAAATTGGAGAGAGAATAACAACTGAATAAATAATGTAACTACCACATTATGATAAACTGCTAGACAGTTACCACAGTAGATCGCTTAGAGATAGTACCCAATCTTTGCTACGATAAATTATATTTATTCTTCTAATGGAACATACAGAACACTTTTAAAATAAAAATATATCGTAACATACAGAACACTTTTATAATAAAAATATATCGTAACATGAGGAACACTTTTATAATAAAAATTTGTTAACGAGATCAAACTTTAAGGTTGTTATGTGCGATTATTTCAAATAAAAATTATCATATTTTTGAAATTCACACAACAAATTCAAAAACTTTCCGTTGCAATAAACTATTGGTTACAAGTCTCTAGTCCCTGATATAAAAAAAAAAATGTTCAAAAAATCATGGAAGCATTGAAATAAATATTATAGAGTTTGTTTCAAGCAATGCACCCCCCCCACCACCACCTTTTGCTTCGTTCCAAATTTAATCATATGAACAAAAAGGACACATTGAGAGCAAGTTAAGATTTTTAATCATAATTCAGATGAATATGAGAGTTGGACCTAGACCATAGAAAAAATTTGAGAGCCAATGGGCTATAGACATTCTACCGTCTAAAATGTAAAAATTACCACAGGTGATACATAAATTATTAAAATAAATAAAATAAAAAGGAGTTTCTAACTACCCATAACCTTAACCCCCATTATCAAAGTTAAATAGCTGCGTGAATCTTCTGCACAGTATGGTGAAAAGGCGAATTACTATTAGAAGTTACACTTGGCTAATCTCGCTTCCTTTCTCTATTGTTACAGATTTAATAATCATGCATTCTGTGCACTCAAGCAATGACGCTAGGTGGAGGGGGGCTGAACTTGGACGGTAAGACCCCAGCCTTCCTTTTTTCTGACCAGATCCTTGGCCACACTTCGCTGATGTCCCGTAAACAATACGGAGGTTGTCAACCCTATTTCATTCTTTTCTATTTTTCAACAATAATATTGTTTTAAAAATCTACTCTTTCTCTCTCTCTTCACCAAGAGAAGGGGGAAGGGATAAAAAAACGATATTTATAGATTTTAAGTAAAACCTCGGAACCTGAAATTCACGACAACGTGAATCAAATGATTAGCCGAAAGACTTTCGGGAAATATCTAGTTAAAAATAACTGAAATAAAGATTTCCAAATTAATAAAATACTGTTATTTATTTTATTTATTTTTTTTTAAAATCCTTTTTTATAGAAAAGAAAATACTACACAGTTGAAAATTGCTGTTGAGCGAGTGAGTGAATGTAAAGGTTATTGGCGCAAGAGCCAGATGTGGCTATGATGTTTTGCCAAACAAGATTGAACTGTGGTCTGGACGTGAAAAAATTTGAAAAATAGACAAAAATTGGTTGACAAGAAGGGAGGTCGAAAATAAAGAAGGATCACTAAGGTAATACGGTGAAAACTGCTGGAAGAAAAATATGTATTGGCGAGTCCATTGTACTTTCTATTTCGCGAACTATGCTTATTGGATTGATTTATCACAATTATTTTACATAACACTAGAGAAAACAGTATACTCAAGAATGCTTTTACGTTTTCAAAAAAAAAAAAAAAAAAAAAATGAGGACTCAGTGCCAGAAATTTCAAACAACTAATGTTCCAAAAAAATTTAAATTTTCAAAACGCAATAAAAATCCGTGTAGTCGGACTGATTTGGGCAGAGTCCGTCCGGGATATCGAAAATAAGACTTAATCGGGGAATTAGAAAAAAAATTTTAAAACGGACATCTAGAAAACATTTTTATGTTGAACAAACCGAGTCTTAATCATTCACAGAAATATATATATATATATATATATATATATATATATATATATATATACACACCCAAAGGGTCATCCGAGTTAAAGAGGTTCAGCTTAAGAGTTCCAATGTATAAAATTAACACATAATTAATCTTTACTTTAGAATTTGATTCATAATTATAACTACATTCTTATTGTACACAATTGATTGGTCAATTTTAATTTATTTCAGAAAAAGAAATAATCTTGTAAAGGGAAAAAATAGCCGTAATCAGAAAAAATGAAATATAACATCATAGAATTATTGCTAATTTCTTTGTGAAATAACTTTTCTTATTATTGGGCAACAAACTATTGTTTCCAAGCCAACTAATATATTTTATATATATTAACTATATCGCTCTTTTTTTTTTTTTATTTTGTTGTTCCTTATTTACTAGCACCTCCGCGGTTAGTGGTCGACACTAACTAAACAATTTTTAAATAAGAAAAATCACAATAGTACTTCTTTTTGAAAGAAACACTTTCAATAACTTTTGCAAATAAATTCTTGAATGAAGCTCTATTAAATAATTTAATGAGTCTTTATTAGAATATCAATAAACTAATGTATCGTTCCAGCTCAAAAAATTTCTCCACACCTGCTTTAATGCTTGGGAATAGAGTTATACATTTGTAATTATAAATATGTTATAAGTATATTACTACATTTTACTACTGACTGTAGATATATTAATACACGGTCTAATTTTATTATTGACTTAAAAATGGCTTCAACAAAGATTCTACATACCACAGTTAATCTAATTGGCAAATGAATGGTTCATATTTTTAGAAATTACAGCATATTTGATTTAAATTCTAAAACAAAGTAAGAAACAATTATGCTTTATCAATAAAGAATGATTATAAACTAATTCATTTCTTTTTTGAATCATGAAAAAAAAAATTCGTTTTCATACAAATGGGGCAATGTTCGTAAAATACCAATCAAGCGCCACATTCAATAATACAATAAAAGTACATATCCCCCCCCAACATTCTTGAGAATAAATTGTTTATTAACGTCACACTTAGAAGCAATACGAAAGCTATTGGAAACGGACCTCGTAATTCTAAAGCTCGGTCAAGAGACAAGGACGACACCTGAGCTGGCGTCTCCCTCTCCAAATATCCACACCACTCTATCGGTAGGCCTTAGAACACCGATAGGTTTAAAGTGCATCAGTCCTGCTACATCGCTAATCTTAAGTGGCATCAGGACTCGGAACACGACTCGATGAAAACAACGCACTGGTTACGACCGCGTACTCGCGACCATACCACTTGGCTACCGCGGCTGCATCATTCTTGAGAAACGTTTAAATAAAGTAGGGAACACTTAAATGTTTTTAATTTAGGTGACAATATGGTATCAAGTATTATAAGGGTACTACGTATTCTCATAACTACATTTAATTTTTGAAACGCATAAAAAAAAATTCCCAAAATCAGTTGAAAAACATTTAAAACTATAAAAAAAAATTTAGGAGGAAACAAAAACATGGAAAATTCAGAACGGCAATTTTGCCTATTTTCCAAAAATCCAACGAAGGTCAGCGACTGCTTCAGCGGATCAATTGATGGTGGTAAGTTCCCAAATCAATTATAGTGGAAAACCAGAAACGTTCCGAAATCACAGTGTTGCACTTCGGCGAACATGCAAAACAGAAGGCTTATTGAAAAGGAGGATGCAACTTAGATAAGGAGTGAACTAGCAAGGTAAAACAGCAGTGCAAAGACCTTATCCGATATAATCACGATCACTTGGATTCAGATTCAAGATATTCATCAGCGCAAAGAAATATTATGCTAAGTCACTGATTCATCTGCGGGGAGGAAAAACAGAACTTCTAATACGATTTGATTGTTTTACTGACGTTGCACAGTGAGAGCAACACGTGGGCTATTGGCGCTAAACTTCTGAGATAGTATGGAAAATAATGGTCTGGTAATATGTGTTATTGAATGGTGAAACTGGACTTTTCCAGTATATCACAAATATATCAGTAAACACAATCACTGGAAACTATAAAGGGTTACAGCATTAGGAGATGCAATACTTCAGAGTTAAATCAAACGAGGCGAATGCAAAGCCGGATAAAGGAATGAAACCAATCGGGCTTTAAAAACTCATTTCTGACAATCTTAAATCTGTTTTCTTCGAAAAATAAGAATGTTTTACTTAAACTGAAAAACTCAATATTAATTACATACGATGTCAACAACGTAAGGCAAACTGTTGCAATATTAAAGGAATGCTACATTATTTTGCCTCCAATTAAAATAGAAAATCAGTTTTAAAATTAACACGTGGAAAAAATTAAACCTAAGAAAAATAAATTTTCGACCTTGTAGTCAAAATATCAGTCCAAAATATCCATATTATAGCACAATAATGAGTGTGAGTGGTATGAAAAATACCAAGTTTCGCGTACTTATATAATTATATACATTTGAAAAGTTGTACCTTACAAAAACTACTTATCAAGCATTTTAAATGGAAATATCAATTATAAATACATCTACATATTTATATGACGAGTTACATATTTTTCACGTTTAACAAGTTCCAGAAAATTAAATTTTACAACAATAAAATTGAATAAGAATCAGATTTAGATTAAATAAAATGGAATTATGATTTATTACACATTACAGACAAGACTTCGGACATTGCGTTTCGCTACATGAGTAATACCAGTCTCTTAATAAAAAAATTGTAAATCAGCGACTGGTCTAGTATATCTACTTCAAACACTATAAAATAATTCCAAGAAACTTATTCCAAAAAGTAAAAAAGAAAAAAGAAAGACGTCTTAGAAAGGTCCCTATTTTTCAAGATATGCCAGAAATTTAAAAATAATAATAAATAAAATAAAGAAATAAAACTTCTTCCTTTTTTTAAATTTAATTTTATTTCAGCTTGAAAACTTCAATAATTTTTACCAGGGAAAATTTTTTTCATATCATGTTTAGAATCTTTTTATAAATTAACTACACGTTTAGAAATAAAAAATTAATATATTTCCGAAAATGTGTTAGAAATGAAAGACAAGTGAGAAAGGTCAGGCACAAGTTGAAAAATTATACACATATATTACTACCACCAAATTCAAAATTAAGATATGCAGACTTACAAATACCAAAAATTTGAGCAAATCTGTTTCTTGCATTTTATAAGATGTAATAAACGTGCAAGTAAAATAGTGGAAATAAATAAGTAGAAATTTTGATTGAATAACTATCAAACTAAATTTTCAATAACACATTCCTTTTTAAAAATAAAGTTTTGGAATGCCAAAAATTATTTTAAAAAGATATTTTATGTAAAAATTCATAAGAATTATCATTTTGAAAATGAAAAATCGATATTCAAAAGTAAATTACGAATATGTAATTGAACCAACTGTCCATGCTTTTGCTCTCATCAAAAAAGAAAAAAAAGTAAAATATATTTTCACTTACAATAAATATCTGTTAGGGAATTCATAAATTTCCCAAAAGATTTTTAAGGAAGTTATTTCCAGTATAATACGTTTATCCAATTCAAATGTCACTTCAGTATAGAAAAAAGGATTAAGAACAAATTCAAAGCTTGAATAATGTCTAAAGAATTGTAGTAGATTAGAAAATTGCTTTTTCAGCTAATGAAAAGAGACAAAATCAAACCTAATTAGATTAACGGATGAACCTGTGTATTTATTTTTGGCGACAGATGGTGTTACTTAGGCAAGTTGGTAATATGATTGCATTCTTGAAATATGTTACATGATGCCAAAACAAATTTGAAACTGATTCAAAGGTTAGTTTAGATTGAAGCATCGAGTTGTCCCCATCGGTAAAATCTGGATTCATCCACATACACTGTAAACCAAGGATTAATAAAAACAATAAGTTTTTTCACTGAATCTGATTCTAAGAAGGTGAAGATGGTCTCAATGCCCAGCAAAATTACAGCGACAATTTTTTGGGATGCATAAGAAAAAGATAATATAACCAATGGACAAAAAATACCACAGCAAGTTATTCTATTCCCATTTCCTAACACAGGTACATTTTGAACCATTCTTGTGTGTGTATATATATATATATTTAATTCTGAAATATTCAAAGGTTTTCCAAATATGTATTTAGAGATTTTAACACACCATATCTATACATACCTACATACATATATATATACACACACACATTTATATGAAATTTAAAATATAGTAATTATAATTTTTAGTTTTTCCGTTAAAAACAAGTTTTCAATTAATGCTTAGTTTTTTAAAATTTTATAATACTTTTAAATTAGTTTTAACATTTTTTTTATACTTTGTTTTTAATTTAATTTCTTTTAATGTTTGTTCTAAGGCTTTTAAAATTTCCTTTTTTACAATAGTATTCTTTTTCTCATTTGGATGGCATTGCTATATTTGGTTTTAGTGGTGTAAAAATAATTGTAGGTTGATGTTCAAATTTTGTTGTTGCAAGGTATTTGTCTATGTACGTTATGAATATTTTTTAAACTGATTGTTTTAATTTTGATTGGTTCTTTCTTTCTTTTTTTATTTTATTTATTATTGCTTTGCTTAATCTATAGATTTTTCTTTTTCTCTATATAATTTTTGGTTTATATTGTTATTTGGTTTGCGGTCTTTGAAATCTTTTTACGATAGCTCCATATTTTTTATATAACATTTTTCTGTTAATGAATATTGAGCCAAAAAAACTAGTTGAAACCTGCAAATCTGACAATCAGATTAAGAATCTTAAAATGTCTGGCCATTTTTGGTTTTATTTCTTTCTTCCATTTGTTTACAATTTTTTTTTTTTTTCATGCTTAATTTTGTACTTTTGCATATTTTGTGGTTTATCTTTTTGCTTATTTACTTGTTTTCCTACAATTATATTCTCTCTCTTATTAGTTGAATGATATAACTACTTGTTTTTCTACTTTTTGCTATTAAAAATATATGTGTTCATTTTTCCTTAACAATCTTAAAAAAAAAAAATTATATGTTGGTAGCCTTTGTAATTGTCAGGAATTTTATTTAGTTAATATAAGTGTTAAATATTTTCAACAATTCTATTATTTCAATATATATAAGAAAATAAGGGTTAAACTTCTTATTATAAAGCAAAATAATGTCACTCCAATGAAATCCACTTAAAATTAACACAAATTTTTCCAATCTCTGAAAACAATAAACAGTATCAATATTCAGTTCTCAGGGATATCTCATCATTAATACCTTAACACTTTGAAATATTCTGCACACAGCTTCCCAAAATAGGAAATATAGCAATTATACCAATTATAATGTTTTTTGAACATTGTTTGCTATTTCAAGAATCTATGCATACAATTAACCAACGAATAATAAATTTTCTTTTCTGTCCCTTTTTACACCATTGATTCATTAAGAATCTGGTGTTTTTGTGAATGAAATGAAAGTTTTTCATGAACAAATCTGGAGAAAACAATGTACTATTAACAAATCATACTTTGTAATATCTTACAAAAAGAGTAGGTAAGCAGTAAAAACAAGTTTATTAGAATATAAATATACAAAATAATTTAAAAATATTTTTATATTTTATAAGCATATTTATACCTTATCAAACAAGATGAGTGAGAGGCAACATTTTTTTTTCCAGATTTACACTAACTACTTTATGAATCCAATTTGATCTCTGCTCAAATATACACACACACAAAATTTATTTGAAAATAAAAATTAAAACTAAACCATTTTCAAGTTTATAAAAAAATATATAACAAATAAGTTGACCAAAATAAACTTTATTTTCAAGTTTTTAAACATTTTTTTAAATCATTGTGCCTCGAATTATATAAATCTCATTGTTATCATACTTCTATATTACTATTTTATCAAACATAAATTTATAAAGTGAATATCTTAATTCTAAAAACTTCTTATTCTGGTGCTAAAAATATTAGAAAAATCAACTAAGATAAAACAATGGTTTAAATTTAAAAAATAAATACTTTTCTATGCTTAGTTCCTTAGTTTTAATTTTCAACATTACACACTCAAATTTACGAAAAGTATATGTATATTTTTAGAATTATACAAAATTTCAATTTTTAAAGGAGTTTTTCTTTTTCTACACCTCATTTGAATTCTGCCTTAATTAATAAAGATGACCAAATATAAATTAAGATTTCAAAAATCATATCAGAAAGAAAAAATAGTAATATACTTTTTACATGATATCCTATAAATGTTTTTTTCCTGAAATTTTCTTTTTCTAAAAGATGTTTAAAAATTACTTTAAACAACGAGAAAATTGTACAATACTTTACGAGACTAAAATTAAGATGGTAATAATACAATGAAGAAACAAAATAAGATTTCAATAAATATGATGATTTGAAATATGAAAATGTTAAAAAGATTGCAATGATGATACCAAATTAAGCTAAAAAAGGTAGATTTCATAAATTATAATAGTGAATATAACACTTATTTAAAAAAAAAAAAAAAAAAAAGATAAGTTTATAAAATAGTAAAAGGAAATTAGAAATTTCAAACTTTTCCAAAATAGCAAGAAAAATACAGAAATGAAAACTCCACAGAACCTAAAAAGTGATCCAGCTGTATTTCTCAAGAAATCAAATCTTATATGAAACTAATAGATATATGATTAATGAGAGAGAAAAAAATCAGTGTAGAAACAAGTACAGAAAAGACATAGCAGATAAATATTAAAAATGCAACAGTCAAGAAATTTAAAGAAGTGAATTTATATAGATATTGATAAGATTCCTTATTATGATCAGATTCCTTCCTTTCATAAATACCAAAAAAAAAAAAAAAATATTAATATTACAACAGTTTTTAAGCTACTTGCAGAACTTAATCATTAAGAATAATAATGAGTTAAAAGACCTTCATTTTTATTTGGTAACATTCCTTTTCATGATTTTGTTACAAGAATGTTAAAAAACAGAGATTACTCAATATTTATTTCATTTGGAAGAATTACAATGAATGACAATCAGTTAACAATTAAGAATAACAATGCGTAAAATGATCTTTAATCTTATTTGGAAGCATTCATTTTCACGATTTTGTTACAAGAAAGTTAAAAAACTGATTATTTGATATTTATTTCATTTGGAACAAATTCATAAAAAAAATGTTTAAATACAACAATATTTTTAAAGCACAATTATTAATAAAGTTTTACATCCTTTTGAACAACAGAATTTGGTACATACTTAGCAAAGCAGCTAAATATTGGTTCAAAATGTTTCCACAGCATGATACAAAAACTGTATCACGCAACATCAAATCAGCAGTATCACATTTACCATAGCATCTAAGAGATTTAGGTATGAAAATTAGCTCTCAAGATTACTTTATAAAATTTGCCATAAATAAATAACAAAATTAACTCAATAACAATAACCTTCTAAGGTAAAATTGCAAAGTGTGAGTGCATTCTAATCTTACACAAAAAAAATACGTATAAGATACACAAAACCATTGAGAATCAAATATAAATTGCTTTTTTGGTAAAATTCCTTGACAAACAATTTTTTAAAAAATGAAAACCTATATTATATAGAATATTAGACTTTCCAAAACATATTCCCTTTAAAAATTTTCTAAAAATAATGTTTAAAATAAACATTTTTATACTTGAGTATCACTAATACATATGTAATAAAATATGAATCCCTGTTTTTTTTTCCTGTACACATAAGATGACAAACACATAAATACTGTACGATTTTGATACAATAATTTGATTTTAAGATGAAAATAAAAATAAGCAAATGAAATGGAAAACAAAAAAACGTTTAAATGGTTCTGAACTATGTAAGCAAGATTAGAGAGAGAGAGAGAAATTTTTGATAACACAATTGAAAAATATTTATATCTAAAGATACTTAAAAATCAAAAGTGTAAGTGACATAAAATCAAAACATAACTGATTCGCAATGAAATTCTCATTTTTATAAATCATAATTTGAAACTGTTCTCATTAAATTCTGGAATATTGTATGCTGAGCAAAATTCTAATAATATTTCAAATAAGAAATGAACAACAGATGTACAAAGAAAACGCAATATCTGAAATATTGATAGGATAAGAAATATTATCAATCCTTCAAACTATAAACTAATTTTCTACATAATTAAAAAGCACTTGATTGTCATGACTAACTATAAAGTTCATTATAATTATTTTATTACACTGTTCATCACCATGAAATAGATCTCAGAAATTTTATAAATGTCAAAGCTTATTTTAAGACTTTAATTTTATAAATCAATTACATTAAAGCATATTTAAATGCAAACTTTTTTTTTTACATTTACAAATAAACTTTCTTCAAAACAAAATTATTAGATATTAAATACATATAATAATAAAGTTTTGACGATAAAATTAAGCAAAGAAAAAGAAATGAAAATTTAACAAAACAAAAAAAAGCACTGATTTTGCTCTTAAGAAACGATTATATACGCCCAATAGTTACTACATGAAAATAACAACAATACCTTAGGAATCGAACCAATTGTGATTCTTAGAGGATGTGCTTCAATGTTTATAATCGAATTTACGCAACTGCTTCATGCAATGATGTCTGTCACATTTACTTATTTAAACAGGTAATTATTAAAGGCTATGCATTAGTATCAAATTGTAAACAAAGGGTTTAAAAATATATGATCATTCGGTTTCCAAAAAAAAAATGAAATTTTATAATATGTTTATTAGTTTTAAAATAGAAAAAGAAAAGTTAAAACGTTAAGTGAAATTTTATTTTCTAATTTTAACAATTCATTAACATTCCGTAAGAAATACTACTTAATTAAGAAAAGTAAAGTAGACACTGACATGCAAAACTTAATTAACTGAAATTGCAAACTGATCGCCGCAAACAAATTCGAAAATAAACAGTTCGTTAAATAGCTCTCAAATAGTGTCACTTATATAGCATATTCGTCTTAAAATTATATATATATATATATACTTCTCAAACTTACTAGTAAGTCGGATTTTCATTGCTCCGTTTCTTCTGCTAGGTTGATTAGCCATGTCTTGGCTGCAATAGAAAAACTAAATAATCCTCAACATACCGTACTCTGAAGATAAATTGTTATAAATGATATGAAGGTAATCCATGGTTGATTCTTGACAATGTACAACTCCACAACATATTAGACTATGACATGTATATTGACACTTCACCACCACTTATCAAATCATTACACATTACTTGTAATTTTCAGTAAGTTGAGCATGGAAGGATACACGGGGGAGTAATACACAAATTGTCGTCGTTCTATGTCTGATTGGATGGCAAATATCAGAAACTCATATCCTGCCACGAGGAAAAGTAGTTACGGGATGTTTGATTAACACCGTAGTAAGCAAGAGAATAAATTTATTCCTGCGTAAAAAAAATAACATAATAATTTTAAAAATTTTAGTGTACAGAATTTTACTATTATGTTTCTTTTTTTTATTATTATCATAGGCTTCAGATCTTCATAAAAATCTGCCAACAATTATTAGTTACCTTTTCTATCACTAGATGTCAGTACGCTACAAATATACTTATTGTGAAAAAATTTGGACTGAGATAACAAAACTGAAAGACTGCTATGTAAATTCGCTTATAAAATTTCTTACATATTTGTCAGTAATTAGAAATGTTTTATAATATGTATAACCTTTGTGTGTGTGTGTGACAGAGATGTGAAAAGCATCAAGAAACATGAGTGATGAAACACAAATATTTTATTCCTTTTCATTAGAGGAATATTTGTAATAATTTCCCAAGAAATTTCTTTTTTTTCTTTACTTATGTAAAGAATTAATTCGATTTAATGCAGAATTAGTATATCAATAGTATTTTGGTTAACTCAATTATTATATGATAAAATCATTGTGGTTACAATTACATTCTAAAACTTGTTAAATTGGGCGTTCAATATCTATTTTGTAGAGAGGCACAGAAAATTAATTCAAAGATATATAGTTTCAATTCATTAAACATTTATTATTTAAATTAAAATATAATAATTATGAGTGATTCAATTACATTCATTCAACCGTATTGATTTTTTTTTTGTTTGTAAAATCACGTAATTTTGTTTATGATATTAATTTATCAAAATGCATTAGAAATGGAGTAATTTATTATGTCTGGATGACGTAGTTAAAGTATTATCCACAGAATCTAGAAAGGATCTAAAATTCCAGAATGAATCGTAAAACAGAGTGAATATACAAAAATTGTTTACTTTGAAATTTTTTTTTCTTTATATTATTGCACGATTCGTATGTCAGGGCTCAAAGTCCTTGCGTTGATGTGATGTGTAAGTTTGAAAAGTGGATACCAGTTCAGGAGCACCCCATATCACTTGACCGTGACACAAAATTATGGGGTCTATCGCCAGTGCTCCTCGTGTTGCTTCTGAGAGCAACATTGTGAAACAAAGTTGCTGATTGTTATTTTGTTGTTGTATTGAGTGCTTCTGTCTATCCAGGGCTGAACACGGAAACAGCACCGACATTTTCCATGGCATTTTTTTTAGATAAATAACATTTCTTCATGTTTTTGATAACGTGTTTTTCTTTCTGTAAAAAATTTACTTCAAAATTGATAATAGCTTTCATTTTTTTTAAAAAAAAAATATTTCCATATATATAAAATTAGTGAAAATAGTAAAATTATTTTCTTAACGGGTAAAACCCAATTTATAGGTCAAAATCTCGTTATAGGCTGACGTTTCATGCAATGATACATTTCGGATCTAACCAATTTCTTTAAAATCATTCCCGGCAATGCTTTTACATATCCATATTATTTCTGGAGTATTCGCGAAATGGACAGCAGATACATGAAAACAAAAATTCAAAGGTACAGCCTCGACATAAGTGACAAAAACATATTCCGTAATTTAAGACAATTTTAAGAATGAATAAAAAGAGGGTTGAATGGATCTTCAGTAAATCATCGGTTTTCGAAAAAAGAGAGAGTTTTGCTGCAATTTGGTTCTGTTTATTTAGCTCATATACAGGGTGATTGATTTAAAAGAGTACCCGTTTGTTTTTTGTATTATCCACATCTATAATATCTGCAGCAAGACTCGACATCATTACTTATTTAATATGTCTGTATTTAATGTGCAGGTATAGTTTTTTTTAAAAAACCTTTTTGTGTATTTCACTTGGTGGGTGGATGTGTCATCAAATTTTCGATCATTAATTTAACCAACTTCCCTTCAAGCTAGAGCTCTGAAACTTTGGAAACCATTCTTACTCGCCTAACAATGCAATATTTAGACATTTGCGACAAGTTTTAACTATTATTTTCTTTAATAATGCAGTTTAGCCCAACCACTCGGTGCGGTTTCAAAAATTGGCACCAAACTTGGCGATTTTTTTTTTTTTTTTTTTTTTTTTTTTTTTTTTTGGCTGAAAGTTAAGTCCGTAAAACGGACCAGGGTAGCCACATTTGGCAAAATACCGCCAAATAATTTTTGTCGCCAAGGGTGGTTGGGTTAAACTGCATTCCAACCATTAAATTTACCGGATGAATTATTTAATTTTAGTTACTTTTAACGTTTTTATGTATTTCACTTGGTGTATGTCTGTCTGTGTGTGTATCAGTGTGTCATCAAATTTTCTATCAATAATTTAACCAACTTCCCATCAAGCTAGAGCTCTGAAATTTTGAAAACCATCCTTACTTGCCTAACAATGCAATATTTAGATATTTGCGACCAGTTTTAACTAATAATTCAATAATTTTCTTTAATAAACTTTGCCACCATGTAAAAACGTTGCTTTTAAAAACGTTGGTTTTTATCTCGAATTATTGGTATTCGCGTCCAGATAACACTGTTCACGATTCATTAGGATTCTGTTTTTCCCATAAAGGTATTTTATGAACAATTCTGGATTCATCAAATCTCTAAATACAGGGTTGAGGACTTCCATTATTGGTAGAGGAGCGTACGC
Organism: Nephila pilipes; assembly: GCA_019974015.1. Taxonomy (NCBI): domain Eukaryota; kingdom Metazoa; phylum Arthropoda; class Arachnida; order Araneae; family Nephilidae; genus Nephila; species Nephila pilipes. Next base: position 230,680 of record BMAW01120398.1, read on the forward strand.
ATGCTTAATGTGGTCATACATTTCGTCTTTTCCTTGGGCCCCATGACATCACACCAGCTTTCAGATTCAACTGCACAGAATCTATGATTATAATTTTCATTACTCGGCTATAAATGTAAATATTCAATTTAAATAGCTTGCAGCATTTTTGAAGGGATCGAACATTTCCAAAAAATTTTTAATTCTGATGTAAAGTCTATTTGCTTTATTTCGCGCAGATATACTCCCATTATAATTTTTTCTAGCAGCAAATTTATTCAAAACAAGTAAAGATACAGTCCCAAATCTGTATTTCTATTAAGCTCATTATACTGATAGAAAGAATCGCTTAATATGGCAGTTTCAGTACCAACTTTATCATTTAATTTAATTACTGTCTCAGTATTACTGATGGTTGACTTTCCAACTTTTTTACTTTTTTTTAAATACACTCTTATTTCATGACATTCTAAATAAAGTAATTAACTCTTTTATACAAATAAATAAAATGATGTTTGTTAAAGAAAATATAGTATAATCGAAATGTACAAGATAGGATATACAAAAAATGTTTAAAAATGGTAAATAGTTTTTTTATTGGACATGGAACAACAAAGTCTATTATCCTCAAAATTTAAAAATCACGTAAAGAACAGTATAAATAGTTTAAAACTATAAGAAACAATTGAAATTAACTTTATTATTGACATTTCTTTAATCATAGGAACATTTTAATAGTTAAACAGAAATAATAATGTAAGTAAAGCATTAAATGAGGTTCCACGTCCGAGAGAAGTTAGTTTATATTACAATATTACTCTTTAATGGTCAATAAGTGGCGAAGTGCCTTAAGAAAGATAAAGAAAAGAAAGATAAACCCACTTTCCTATTTTCCACATCGCGCAAATTTGAGGGCTTTCAGCCTCGACCTATTTAACTGCATCCACTGCACTACATGATAGTTCTGGGAAACTATAACTCGAACACTCGATGCGATTGAAACATTCCTAGACACGAAATTACGAGCATAACCATTGGGCTACCGCATGAACTATTTCAGTGCAATAAGATAATGTTATCGTTTATGAAAAATGTACTATTCATGTTAAAATGTTCACATATTTAAGTCCAAGAAAAATTTTTGTGGGCTACAAATATTTCCCCTCATATTCTTGTTTTAATTATAGTGTGTTGGCTTTAGCCTAATGGTCATGGTCGCGGATTCACGGCCGGTGGTTTTCACTAAGTCGTGGGTTTGAGCCCTGATACCACTAAAGTCCCGCCAAGCAGCCGGGGACGATGCCAGTTGAATCTGTCGAGGATCAAAATCCTCCTGTTGGAATGATCTCGAGGTTTGGAAAAGGATGTCCAAGCTTAGGCGTTGCCCTCGTTACTTGACCGAGGTTCAAATTTATGAAATATGTCGCTAATAGTCCTCCTGTTGCTTCCAAAGAGAGTAAATAAGAACAATTACAATTATTTCGTCATAAAAACTCGATATATTTCAATCTGCTTCCTACAAAAAGAGCTCCGAAAAAAATAATAAATGGTCAAGCAAGTAATATATGCAGAGGAGCATTCTATTTTATCTTAAACATTTGAACAATATTCCTCCTATTATAATACTTAGTTTTAAAAACATAAATTTCTCATCTACCTTTAAATCTTAAATGTAATATAAACAGATGAAACACAATGATTATATATACTGCTAGTCATTAAAATTGCAACACCATAAAGGAAAGCAAATACAAAAAAGATATTTATTGTACGTATTGCATGAAGACAAAATAATTAAATTTGCAAGCAGTTTGGGGGGTTAAAGGGGGTGCGAAATTAGAAGAAACAGTTGCCACCCCTGGCAGCTAAAACGGCCCTTACGTGATTAGGCATGGACTCGAAATGGGCTTGGGTGACAACTCATTCCATGCTGTTTCAATTCTATGCCACACTTCATCAACCATATTTGCTTGAGAGGGGTGACGGACCAGTCTCTCAGCAATCCATGACCAGATGTTTTCAATAGGTGATAGATGGGTAACAATCAAAAACCCTGTGTATCGAAGAAGGTCAGAACACGACGTGTAGTATGTGGTCTTGCATTATCTTGTTGGAAGATGGCGTTTAGCAGGCCTCGAAGATAGGGCACAACTACTGGATGTAATATGTCAGGAATGTACCCGTTTGCGTTCAAATTACCGTCGATACGAACTAGGATGCGCGTGTCGAGTACCCAATAGCTGCCCAAACCATCACACCTTGTGTAGGGTCCCTATGTCGATATAGAATGCAAGCAGGCATTCTATATCGACATAGGGACCCTACACATGGTGCGATGGTTTGTCCACCAGTGGTCTTCTCGGAGCCTCCAGACACGTATACTGTCATCAGAATACTGCACGCAGAACCGGAGTTCGTCTGAAAAAACGACATTGTACTACTCCTGTATCCAGCTTTGTCGTTCGGTGCACCAAAGTCACTGTCTCTCTCTGTGCTCATTGTCAAGGGAAGCCGAAGCGATGATCACCATGCTGACAGTTAAAGCTGCTGCAAACGTCGTCGCTCTGTACGAGTGGACACTGTGCATGGTGCAAACGTGCTCATTTCCTGACTAATGGTCCGTGATGTGATTCTACGGTTTGCAAGGACGACCTCACATTATGTCTGTCCTCTTGGGCGTTAGTCATGGTAGGGGTGGAGATCCTGCATGCAGTTCAATATGACCCTCAGCAACCCATTGATTCCATATTCGCATAACAGTGGTTGAATTTTGACCTGTGAGATGGGCAATATCACGGAATGATTATCCACACTCTCTATATTCAACATTCCTGCCTCTATTGAATTCCAACTCTCGTTGGTGAGTATTTATTTTTCTTAATTCAAGGTATAACACGATATTTTGAGCAAACTCCAACCTTAGAAAGCTCTTTCCAAATGAGAAATCCACTGCACAACTTTTCTTTTATGAGTCCTTCAGATGTCGTTTCCCTTTCCTGTGCCATTTAAATGCTTTGAAATACTAATCACTTGCATATCCTAACCCTTTTATGTGATTTTGACTTTCATCAGTTCTTTTCTTCCCAGTGTTGCAATTTTTATGGCTAGCAGTGTGTTTTAAATAGAGACAAGAGTTTTTATTTAAACTCAAGTTTTTTGGTAGTTCCAAAAATTACCGAATTTACACCTTCTTAGCCCCTTGAAGTTAATGTTTCATTTTTAAATGACCTCAAATTAGCTGATGGCAAATTTTTTGAGCATGGTCCAGTCGATTTTCTAATAGGTGCTGAACATTTTTTTATAAGCTTTTAAAATCAGATCACATTTCTCTATAGGTTACAAATATAAGATAACAAAAAAACGTTTTCGGGTATATTGTGAAAGGGAGTTTTCCTACTAAGGGAGAAGTTAAATACACTTTGTGGGCTTATAACAGGTTATTTGCAGTTAGAAAGAACATTAAAGGAATTTTGGGAAATTGAAAACGTAGAGAGAGAGTTTGTAAAGATCATTTTCTAAAAACTATTCTAGAACTGAAACCTGAAAATATATTGTAAAAATGCCAATAAAAAAAAGACCTTTCGTGTCTTACAGAATCGATGAAAAATGCTACCAAATGTATAAATTTATTGTGGAATCACCTACGTAGAGGCTTAAACTTTGTGAACATTATAAAAAATTTATTCTAGAGTATTTAAATATGGGTCCCATGGAAGAAGTGATAGAATCTGAAGAACCAGGTGTAAAATACTATATTTCGCATCATTGTGGTAAAAACGATGAGAGTTGTATTCAAAGAAAGTGTATTTTCTTCTTCCAGAAAATCATTAAATTGCTTACAATTTAAAAGAGATACAATTCAGGATGATTTATTTTGCATTATACTGATATTTAGGAAATATCAGTTTGTTTTGTTCCAGACATTAAAAAAATGTATCGAATGATACTGAATAATCCTAACCAAAGCGATCTATTGAGAATATTATTCAAGGCAGAGGAACATGATCAAGTAAAAGTGTATAGATTATGCGCTGTAACGTATGGTACAACTAGCGTGCCTTTTTTGGTAACAAAATCAGTGCAACATTTGGCAAGTCCCGTTTTAGCCTAAACACCGATTCTCGTCGTACTTTCATATGGAGAGAGCCGGGTACCCTCTACCTACCCTCCAATGTCTACGAAATCGACGATTATGGCGGTGTAATGGTCTGGACAGGCATCATGTTGGATGACCTCACATCTCTCCACGTCTTTGACAGAGGCTCTGTGACTGGTGTGAGGTATAGGGATGAGGTCTTGGAGCCCTATGTTTGCCTTTTTCGGGGTGCAGTGGGCCTCGAGTTCATCTTAATGATAAAAACTCAAGGACACATAGAGCTCTTCTGATCTGGAATTTCTCGAGAGTGAGGATATTCGCCTAATGGATTGGCCAGCCAAGTCTCTAGACTTCAATCTTATAGAGCATATCTGGGACACTCTGGAGAGGGCAATTGCAACTCGCCTCCCCCCTCCGAAAAACAGAGTTGGTGAAGAAGTGGGACCAATTGCCACAGGCACTGATAAACTGCCTTATTTCCAGTATGACATCGTGTTGCAAGGCGTGTATAGCTGTAAGAGGGGACCATATCGTCTATTAATCAATTTCTTTTGTGTATTCTACAACCGCTGTTTCAGAACTTCAGACTCCCATGAGTGTGACGCACAAACATGTGTGTCTATTATAACTGTTGAACGTTTATTTTGTTTGTATTATATCAACCTATGCTCACACCAAATTGTATTAAAATTTGTCCAGTAGTTCTGGAGATCGTAGATAGATAAAATATGAAAATTCTCTTAATTTCTTACACTAGTGTACTTGGACTAGGCCTTGACAAGTGTGGATGGTCTAAGTGAAGCCAAAGATATGAAACAACAACTCATATCGTTGTTAGATAGAGGAAGAATAGAGCTTCACACATGGTCAGTTAATAATCAATTTCTTTTGCGAGATAAATTTGTAAAATCTAGTTATTATTAATTTACTAATGGCATTAAAACTTTAGGTATAGTTGGAAAACCGCAGTCAGATTGTTTTGGGTTTAATCTGATTATAGAACAAAAAAAAGTGTATAACAAATGAGATCTGTTATCTCAAATAGGAAGAATATTTGATCCCTTGGGTCTGCTAGGTCCAATCATCACAAGAGCTGAAGTGTTTTTACAAATTTATGGTTGTTAAAATTAAATTACTGTAATACTCTCCCATCAAAGGAAAATAACAAGTGGCAAAGCTTTATTAATTCTTCAAATGCTTGAAACCTAATCAGTGTTCCGAGATGGACTCTCAGTGAGCAGTCAATTTGTGTAGAGTTACACGTCTTTGCTAATGCCTCTGAACTGATATACGGAACTGTCATTTATGTGAAGTCCATAAATTCTTGTGGTGACTCTAAGGTTAAATTACTCAATAGTAAATCTATGGAAACGCCTATTAAGTGTATCTTTATACCACATCTCAAACTCTGTGCTGCAGTCCTATTGATTAAATTGATGAGAAGTCTTAAGTGATTTAAGTCTCTTTAAAATCAACGTTTTTTTTAATCGAATTTACCTCGGGTATATTAGGGAAATCCAACCCATTGGTATTATCTAAATGAGTGCTCCGCAACCTTTTCTCACCTACGACGCACCAAAATTCTTTCTAGAATTCCGCGGCACACTAAAAGCTAAAGTATATAGGTATTAATTGATACACAAATTTTACAATAAATGTTTGTTTTTTATTTGAAAAGTATACGTACATAAAACCATAACATATTTATTTCTACGCAATCATAATAATTATTTATGTGATACCTGCGCTTGTTTCAATGGACACAAAAGTTTTATATTCGGTTCAATATTTGACAACGCAACCCGAAGTTCTTGGTCAAAATCTTTTAAGCATGATCGCTTATCATTTTTAATTAATACAAGAGTTGAAAAACTTTGCTCACATAAATATGTCGTCGAAAATGGAAGTAATTTTAAGATTGCTTTGTAGGAAATGTAAGGATATTCTTTTTTAACGTAATTCCAGAAAACATCTAATGGAACTTCGGAGAAGTATAATTTTAAAGTCATGTCATTATTTAAATCTGTAAATTCCTCTCGAATTTGTAGAGGCAGTGCTTCTGTAGAATTTATTGCATTGGTTGCAAAAAGGATTTCGAATCCAATCGTATTGTTTCGTATTAATGGAATAAAAATATTGATCAAATTTCTGCTGAAGCATACTTAAATGTTGTTGGGCCAGATCCACAATTAATTGGTTGTTTTCAATTGTAATATGATTGGTCCTTTGGTACATTTCCAAACATCCTTTTTGCAACTCTTTCTGCCAAAGTTCGAGTTTTTTAATAAATCCTTGTAATTTGTCGGAGCACGTCAAAATATTCTCATTTCAACCTTGCATTTTTTTATTAAGTTCATTCAAATGCTCGAATATATCAGCCATGTATACAAGTTTGGCTATCCAGTAATCATCATCGAGGTGCTGGCATATTTCGAGCATATTCTGTGTTAAAAGAAATTCACGCATCTCGTGACGAAGCTCAAATAATCTAGTCAAAACTTTGCCTCTGGATAGCCAACGAATTTCTGTATAAAATAATAAGGATTCATATTCGGCTCCCGTTTCTGCACAAAGTAATCCAAAAATTCGCGAATTTATGGCTCTTGATTTAATTAAGTTTATGATTTTAATGCATTCATTCATCGTATTCAAAAGTTCTTCCAGCAAATTCTTGACCATCAATGCTTCGCGATGTATGCAGCAGTGTGTAAATTGTACCGTCGGATTTTTTTTGTTTTACACAAGAGACAAAACCTTTTTTACGACCCGTCATTGCCGTAGCGCCATCGGTGCAAACAGCATTGCAGTTGCTCCATTGAATATTACATATTTTGAAGAAATCATCGGTTACTCGAAAAATTTCTTCACCGGTAGTTCGCTCTGGAACCTCCTTACAAAATAAATAATGTTCTTTAATAAAGTCCTCGTCAACGAAACTTACAGTAGCTATCAGCTGTGCTTTATTTTTAATATCAGTTGTTTCATCGATCTGAAGCGCAAATTTTTCAGCCGATAACAGTTTTTTAATCAGTGTTCCTAAAATATCGCTTGACATATCGTGAATACGTCTTTTAACAGTATCAGCAGACAACGAAACTTTATTCACTTCTTTAACTTCATTGGGCCCAAGCATAAGTCTAACAATTTCCATGCATGCTGGTTTAATAAGTATTTCGCCGACAGTATGTGGCTTCTTCTGACGTGCAATTAATTTTGCAATATGATAGCTAGCTTTTAATGCCTTTTCAGAAACTGTTACGGCCGATTTCATAAATTTCTTCTGTTTTTTATTTTGTTCCTCTTAAAATATTGTTTGTCTTTGTTGGCGCAGCTAGGATGGCTTGAATATAGATGCCGCTTTAAATTACTGGGCACCATTGACTCGTTTGATAGCTGATCGCCGCAAATGATGCACTGTGGTCTTGGTGCCGTTTCGTCACCACACCACGAGAATCCGTATTTAATGTAGTCTTCGTCGTACTTTCTTTTCACTACCTTCTTTAGGTTTTTTGTAACACTTGTGCTGGGTTCTTCATCATCTGTACGTGAAGACGAATCTTTCCAACGTAAAAATTTATCCATATTTAACCTTTACGAATCGGCTAAAATTGAGAGAAAATTTCCTTTCCGTACGGCTGCTTATTCAACTTAGGAGACAATTTCTTACCCCCACTTGAATGTTCAGTATGCTCCATGAGTCATTGTTAAGGTGTTCATTTTACAATGGGGTGAGGGGAAGGGTTGCCGATTTTTAGACAGGAATCAAAACAGTGTTAGACGGGCTCCTACATTTGGCTACATATGTCACGATAATTTTTTCTAAATTCTCCTTTCCATCTTTTAATTGGATGGGTTTTACAAGCTTTACGCTTTGAAATACTTATTTAGTTTTTATGAGTATCGTTCATTTTGCAAAATTTATTTTTTTAAAAAGAAAAGTCTAAAATTCAAAGAGATATTTTACTAGAGTCTGAACAACAGAATTTCAGGTAAAAGAGAGAAAAAGTTATATAATTGAGATATTTAATAATAATCATATATGAGAAAAGGGCTTTTTCTATTAGTTTCATTCGTAATTTTTTCTAAATCTCCACAAATAATTGCAAAATGTTTTCTTGTTCCTTAAAATTATTTAGTATTTAAGAATAATTAATTAATATAATTATAAAGAAACTTATGATAACTATGAAAGTCTAGTAAATAAATTTCTTAAATTAAAAGTTTCTGTACTCACATAGATAACCTGCTCCGAAAGTACAGCAAACAGAGGCAAAACTTTGAACTAATTTCTTATAAATTCGAATAAAAATAATTTGTAATATTTTTTGCTGTGATAAAAATATTTTTCTGAATTTTAATCTTAAGAAAAAAACATGAATTTATATTTTAATTTTAGAAGAATTTTTGCCCCGAAGCTTAACTGAAATCTTAAATTAAAAAAAAAAAACATAAAAATTTGTTATAAGCATTGCTTTTTTTAAATATGTAAAAAAAGTGAGCTCTTCTTTTAAAAAATTTTGGCTCTTAAAAGAGGCCCTTTTTTTTGTTTGTTTGTTCTCCATTTAACTTCCTTGCCCATTGAAATTCCATCGGTTCAATTAGTTTTTTTTATTCTTATCTTTTCTTTTCAGTTATTTCTGTGTTGTGTCATTTTTAAATAAACTGTGTGATACTCTTCAAAAACAGTTCTGGTCAGTGCAAAGAGCCATGTTGCATGCCCTACAAATTATAGTGGTTCTTCTTTGTAAATTCTTTTTAGCACAACATACGCATCGTCTTTTTTTCTTTTCGTCAATTGACCAATGAGAAAATTTTATATCCTTTATTTTCAATTTTTGTGTCACTGAAGGCTCTGCAATTTTATGAGTTATATTTCCTATCAAAGATGTTATTAAATTCATTCTAAATTCTTTTAAACTGAAATTTGACGAAGTTTGATTTGACTTAAATATCAGAAACGCATTTAAAACAGCAATATTCATGCTGGCATTTATAATTGCTGGTATGAACTTTTCACCCGACTTTTCCCAAAAATGGTAATACATTTTACGTTTCCGATCCATTGACCTCTTTCCATGAAAATAAGCTCTTTCTGCTTTCTCAACAAAATTCCCTGATGTATCCAAATCAACCACATTATCTCCCAAAATGGTATTTTCTAATTTTTTGCATTCTGAATTTCTATCATCAAAATTTTCTTCATCTAAATTCTTCATAACAATTTCAATCTCCATTTGCGTGAGATATTTCTGAGGCATTCTTAAAAATTTAAGAAACAAACCCGAGAAAAGAAAAATTCTTCTATTATGGACAGCGTAAAATTATCGAATGGAGAATATCCTTAGCCTTGTAAGTTGTTGTTCCGAAACATCGCCAACCATTTGAAATGCTCACGCAAATGATAATATTGGCGAAAAAGTTCCCCACCCAATTACGGACAAAGCGACACCGAGTGACAAAGGCATCGGAGAACTTCTTCTGAGAAAAGGGGGGGGGGGAATATTCTCTCAATCGCTTGGTACAGCATCTGTACCGAAGCCGAAGTCAAGGGACAAAATTTTTATGGTACAGCATATGTACCGCCGAAGGGGAAAAGTTAAAGGGGTATAAAACTTAAAAATTTTATACGAAGAACGTTAACCATACATAATTCAGTAAGATAATTAATAATAATTATCGTTAGTGGTAGGAATGTGTTTATTTAACTTTGTGTTGTAAAATAGTGACAACAATGACATACGAGTGAACGTGATGTACCACGCGCAAATGCAAATAACACATGCGCATGAGTCTTCAACGACGCGCACAACGGTCATTTTGCTTTATCTATGATTAATTTGGTGGGCCTTGGTGTTTACACAACACACTGTGCAGTTTTCAACTTTTCTCACCAGGGGACTATTGAATAATTATTTAGTTATAATAATTATTCTATAGTATATTTAGAAAAATAGACATTATTATGAAAAAAAAATTGTCATTGTGTATTAAATACATGATGAAAAATTGTAAAATGTCAAATACAATGAATTTGACAGCGGCACACCTGTATCTGGTTCCTGACACACCAGTGTGCCGCGGCACACCGGTTGCGGAGCACTGATCTAAATTATTTAAAAGATTTCAAGTGAAAAACCATTTGTTAAAAGTTTGTGCTTACAAATTGAAATTCTGGTTATTTGATTCTCTTGCACCTCTTTTCTAAACAAAAGATCTGCTTTAATTGCTTTTAACACGTGAATAATTATAAAGCTACTAAATTATTAAGAACAAATACCCCCTTTTAATAAATTTATGTATGCATATTAAATACTTTAATTAGTTTAATTATTTACCAAGAAACGATCAAAAATATTCATTTTTCTCGGTAAATAGTAACTTGGTAAAAATAGGTATTTTTGGGAACAAATTTGTTAAAATGTTTTATTTGTTTAAAAAAATAAAGCTTATTTAAGTGAGTTATTTTAGTAATTATCTAAAGGTTAAGTAATTTTAACTTTAATTTAATTTATCTAACTAAAATTAGAAACACGATTAAAATTAATTAGTTTAAAAGAATGAAAAATAACGAATGGTAACAACAAGAATAAATTCCCCGTCGTAAAAGAAAATCTCGAAATGAAATGGTCCACAAATTATTGATTATAATATTATTTAAATAGCGTGATTTAGAATTCATCTTAATTCAAATAATCAGATTTATGGAGTTTATTTTATTTGAACCAGCATCAGTATAAAGATTCGATCCGAAAATCGCCATTTTTTTTTGTTGTATCCGATTTTCGTCGCCAAGGGAAATACAAGGCTGCAAAAAATTTCTTGACTCTAGATTGCTGCGAAAAAGGAGTATTTTTCTCTCCCTCTCCCCATTTACGCGCTGTGAATTCGCGATTTTCTCTTCACTAACCTTGGGGACTTTTATTGCGATTAATTGCATAAAATAACAATTTCTTCCCAACTAAAATAAAAAGTGATTATGTTAATTGAATGCAGTTCGAAATAAAGTGAAGTGATTTAGATATACAAGTAAATGGAAATTTAGAAGATATAGAGAGCTCCAAAATTATTTGTTTCTTCGGCCCGGCCGGATGACTGACCTTGCGCTGCATACCTTACATGAACAGTTAATAAAGAAAGTTGAACTAGAATATGACTCGTATTCGTCATTGATTAAAATTGTTTTCAACTACTGCATGATTTAAATATCCTCAAGTAATTTATATATATATATATATATACATATTATTAATAATAATAATAATAATAATAAAGCACTAAATTCACAATGTCACGTGATATATATCACAAACAAACCAGCGTGATCTATGTTTGCATAGGATTTCCTTATATGTAAGTCGAATATAACCGTGAAAGAACAAAATCTGGAGAATGTCGACATTCACATAGTCGCTTGGTGTATGTCCGAAATATTTGCTAAATACCTTTATTTCTGACTTTCACAGGTAAATGTTAAACATGTCCGAGATTTATATTTTTTCTCCGTGATTCAGTCGCGATAAATTTTTCGCCTCTCTTTCTGAGAGGAATAACTAAGAACTTAAAACACACAGTACTTTCAAAATGAGAAAGGAAAATTATAGAATTTAAAAACTTACTTAATTATACAGTACATTCAAAATGAGAAAGGAAAATAATAGAAGTAAAAAACTTACTTAATTATACAGTATGTTCTAAATGAGAAAATAAAATAATAGTAATAAAAAACTTACTAAATTATGTGAATCAAATCTTATTTATTGCAACAACTTAAACTATTATGACACTTTGAATTGAACAAGAGGCCCTTGCTTTTACAACTGCATTTATTTGTGGAACACTTCCTTTTGCAATGACAGTGTGTATAGGCTTGCCCACCGCTTCTCGAATTAGCTACAGCTGCTTCTCTCAGCGAAATTTCTTGAAAAGAAATCTTATGTATGGAAAGGAGCTTATCTTTACAAATTTCGAACTGATTACGTGTGTAAAGCTGCTTGAGGGTACCATTTTCATTCGCAAGTTTATAGAAGTCGGAGTCTTCTATTCCAACAACAACTGTTAACACATTTCGGTTATCTGTACGACCACGGTCGACATCAGGGACTTGTAATCGTACAGTATCACCAATTTGAGCAGGAGGAAATTGATTTTGTGAGGTTCGTAACATTTTTGTTGCTTGCAGTAGAAGATTCTCTTTCGCGGCCGCTCTTTTTATAGAAATTAACTCGTGTTTTTCATTCAGAACTTGATGTGAAGACGTGGTAGATTGCAAGTCCTCTTCAATATTTTTCTTTGGAATTTGGTTTTCGGTTTGACCACCGCTCAAATTTTTTTCAGAAGTATTACCAGTTTCTTCAAGCTGTTCTTCGGTTTCAAAAGTATTGGCGATTTCTTCAAGTTGTTCCTCAGTTTCGATACTTGCGATTTGTTCGCTAGGCAAAAAAGACGATGCGATCTTCTTTTCGCTTTAATGCCAAACATGGCTTCATAAGGACTTTGGCTTATTCCTTCGTGCTATGTAGTGTTCTTGGCAAATTGAACAAAAGGTAAACCTTCTGACCTTTTATTTGTATTGTTATCGTTCATCCATGCAGTTAACATATTCTGTATATCCTGATTGGCCCTTTCAACTGAGCCTTGTGTTTGACTGTGACGAGGCTTTCCATGAACTATCTTAACATCTTTCCACATAGCGCATATTTCGGATATGACTTGATTACTGAATTCTCTACCATTATCTGATTGCAATATTGCTGGAGCACCAAATGTTAAAAATATTGGAAGAACGTGATACGCTACTTCTTCAGCCCTCTTAGTTTTCAAAGGTCGTAGCTAGACAAACTTAGTTAAATGATCTTGATACACCATTATGAACTTATATTCACCATCTGAGTTTGACTGCAGATCTATCAGATCAACTTGACATCTTGAGTTTAACTCACAACTGATCATTGGTTTCACAACATTACCTTTCTTAGGTGCACTGTGTTTCATTTGACACTGTTTGCATAGATTTAAATATAACATTACAACTTCATGTGTAATATTTTTGTATTTATTTTGCAACTCTTTAAGCATACGTGTTCTTCCTCCATGGCCTATCCTGGTGTGAGCTTCATATAGTATACTGAACAATTCCTCATTGGTAACATAATACTGTATATTCGTTTCTCCTGGTTTTAATGGTACAATTAACTTCTCTTCATCATTAATTTTTAAAACATCAAAACGTTTTAATCGTCTGTAATCCAAAGGTGTGTTGCACTTAGTTTTAGCAGAAACCACTTCAGAAAGTATTTTAGAGTACTTTTCTCGAGAAAAATAAAAGCAATTGTCTTCTCGTTTACCCGCAATTAATACATTTAACTTTTCAAGAAAAAGATCACGATTCACTGCAGTATCCATTCTGTATAAATCAGGAAATCAGAAAAAAAAATTAAGAAAACTTTGCTCTCACCATTGAACCTTGCATATGCATAAGACTGACAAAGCTGACTGACTCCACTAGCACAAAGGATTTGGCAGGAAACAACCAGTCGCCAGGATTTGGCGGGAGACTCCACCAGAACAAAGGATTTGGCGAGAAACAGCCAGTCGCCTCTTTGTCGGCTCCTCTCTTTTTGACCTCCACCAGAGCACATCTGTGATTGTCGACATACACCGGTGAGGGTCCGAATGTACAAAAATGTAATGAAATATTCGATCTTTCACCGACGTATTTGGTGTTTGTTGACGTTCACCGGTGAATGTCGACATTCTCTGATTTCGGTCTTTCACGGTAACATATATATTGCATGTCCACACTTTATTTCGATTAATGTATTTAATTTTGTAACAGCCACCATGACTATTACTTTAACAGGACTGCTAACGCCACCTGTGGTGACGTTGAGAAAGAGAGACTTCTTCCCAAACTCTAGTTGTTTGTTGTTTGTGTGTCGTGCATATGTCTTATATGTATTCCTTATTATAACTATTACTGTGATGCATCCGTGTGCTGTGAACTGAACCCAACTAAACTAAAAAACAATGTGATTTTTAACTTCTAATCTTCATTCAAGATTCCACGCACTTGTAAAGGACAGCTTTAGTTGAGATTTCCCTCACAAGATGGCTGCACAAGTCAGCCAAGCATGTAGCTTCTTGTTAGGATAAATAAGTAATCCTAATTATTAATTATAATTTAAAAATAGCATTATAAAATATTATTGATACACTATATAATTTAAAACAATATTTATTAATTTTCAACTTTATTCATTTGTATTTCTGTATTTTGTGTATTAATATTTTTGGTTAAATTGTGATCATACTTTAACTGTAAAACAAACTGTGTCCATTGAAAAGAACTTTGTGATTTGAATCACTCTGCTTTTTCCTAAGATTCATAACTTTTCTCATCACCAGATGTCGCTAATAGCGCTCATTTCGGCTTAATTCTTGTTTTTCAAACTCATCTCCTCGCGTTTTAAATTTTCCCTCAAAATTTCTAATTGCATATTTCTTTAAATTGGTTTCGGTACGGCATTTCCTTTTATTTCAATTTAATTTATTGGCTAAATTTTTCTTTTTATAACTTCTCAAAACCCCACGGACAACAGTTTATCGAAGCCGTTTTTCGTCTTCGAACTGAAGTCCCGCCCCTAACCTAGACCCCGCCCACCGCTATGTATGCTTCTTAGCTTCCCTTGCTACGGCATCCAATAGCAGTGCGCGCCCTCGTAATTTTAATTTCCAACTAGTTTCGGCAGTTGCCTCACTCTGTCGAACACCCAGGTGCTTGTTGCCTTGATCCTAATTATGATAGCAACTTAAATTACGATAAAACTTTAACTAATTATGCTCTTTAAATTTATAAATTATGATGAGAGGGTAAGTTTAATATTTTTAAATAGGAACCTCGTAACTTTAGCCGTTACCGTTACCGAATCACTCTGCTTGTAGCTTCCAAAGCATGTAGTCGTGTATCTAAAATCGGGTGAAAAATAAAATTCCATAATGATCCGCAACTGGTGAATAAGAAATCTCAATTTCTTTTATTTAACATAACGCAACCTAAATTTAATTAAGTCTAACTTATTCACTATCTGAAGTCACAAAAATCGAGAACGATAGGAAAGAATACACTTATGCCAAGCGCTACAAAATTGGCACCCAACGTGGGGCAGCGGAGGATTTTAGCACAAGATAAGTAACTTTTACTTATTAGTTTCACAGATATTTAGAATGGATCACCTTCATCTTTTGAATTACATTCATACATAATATAATTTTAAAGATTCTTTCTTTGAATCGATTCTGTCTAAAAGATAGTATATCCTATTTCGAAACCACTGTTGTATGATAAATCTCGAATCGAAAGTATATCTTGATTTTGAAAGTTAACAATTCTGTATCTCATAAATAATATAACTGTAATTTTAATGATTCATCTCGAATCGAAAGTATATTTTGATTTTGAAAATCAACTATTCTTTAATTCCAAACTGTCCAAGTGACAAATTTTTTTGTTTTGAAACAGTTCTTTTATTCTTAATTAGAACTGTATTAAAAAAAAAAGATATAATCTGTGCATATATTCATATATTTTCCTTGATTTTGTGTGTTTCAAGCAATCCATTACTTAAATATTATTATTTCTAAAACGAAACTGCATTAAAACATTTATCTGAATGTTGTAATACTGTACGTCATTATTGTACAATTGTATTAAAATGAAACAGCATTGAAACTTTTATTTAAATGTTTATCTTATGTTTTAAATTATCATATGTTTGAGTGTACCCAATGCTATACGTCATTATGGTATAATTGTGTTAAAACGAAAATGTTGAAAACCTCTTTATTAATTTCTTGTATATGTGAATACCTAAACTATTTCAATGCTTAGCAGTCTGGTATTCCATTCTGAAAGCCAATAATTAATATTTTGTGAATTATTAAAACATTATTCTGTTACCATAAAGAGCTATACAAGTTTATCTAAATAAAACGAATTGCAACCTAATATTCTAGGAGTTCCTCCTCATATAATTCTGTTATGTCAAGAATTTTCTTAATACAAATTTAAATCGTATCTCTTTAGTTGATTGAGATAGAACATGTATGTGTAATATTTATTTGAACTGAAACTATTTCATAAATTTCTTTTCCTTTTGCTAGAATAACCTTTTTTTCTTCATTTCGCTAAATTTATTCTCACTCAAGTGAAGATCATTAAGTCATAACATCCTCTGTGTACTTTATTAATTTTGTTTTGGTTTGATGACTAGTGTATACTTTTATTTTGAATATAAATTAGTTAGAAAAGTGTTTTAATTATATATATATATATATATATATATATATATATATATTCTCTTTGTCTGAGTTGCTCTGTTGAGTGTTGTTGTTTGTACCTATTTTGTGTTAAATATCTAATGTTTGTATTTTTGTGTGTATTCAATGTCTTTATTTTCATTACTACTTTTGTGGTGTCTGGTTTATATGTATGTATTTGGAAATATATCTATTGTTTGTATTTTTGTGTGTATTCAATGTCTTTATTTTCATTAGTACTTTTGTATTGTCTTTGGTTTATATGTATGTGAAGCTATTCCCACTCCATCAACCCAGTTTTTATTTGTTGCGTGTTGGCAACACCCTTGTTTTTGGAACGAAGAATTGGGTTTAGCGGGAGATGCCATTAGTGATTAGTGTATTAGTGTTAGTGTACGAGCTCGCCGCACAAGTACAGCTGCTGGCAGTCGTTAAAATAAATTTATAGTTTGTTAAAAAGTTTGTCATCTTTTTACACACGACTATATCTGGCGCCCCCTGGTGGGCATGAACCAACAAATTATCTGCTGAAAGAAAAGTTAAGTAATATCTCTTTGTATTTAATTATCATTTACGTTTCATCAATGGATGAAGCTACCATTAAGAAAATGCGAGATGGATCGAAATCGGATCTCACTCGCATTATTAATTCCTTTTCGGAGCATTTAAGAAAATCCGTTTTACTTTCATGGATTGAAAGACTTGATAATGTATTTAAAGATTTTGATCATTACCATGCTATGCTACCAGGAGAACAATGGGAAATTGAGGAATTTGAAGAGAAATATTTTGCAATCAAATCAAAATATCTAGCTCTATTGACGCATTAAACAGTTCATCAATTGTGAATTCTTCTTTCAAAACCTCTGAGAACTGTATCATAAATGAATTATCTCCGAGAGAAACCGAATTAATTCATTTACCTTGCAACACAGTTCAAGGTCAGAACATTTTGTTCCTTCCTACTGCAACAGGTCATGACTGCGCTGTTGTATTAGATAGTGGCTTTGAAGCCACTTCCATTTCCGAGTCGTTAGTAAACAAACAGCGTATAGAAAGAACTAATGCTCGCATCAATGTTAAAGGGCTTGGCTCTTCTGAATCAGCTGTAACTCCTAAATAAGGATCACATAAGAAATATTTGTAGATAGATGCATTTATTTTAAACAAAGTGATAAGTAATTTACCTACAGAGCAAGTCGATGTGAAAGACTTAAATTATTTAGATTCAACCAAGCTTGCCGATTTCAAATTTTCTATTCTGAAAAAGATTGATTTAGCGAATTATTTCTTTAGTTGTTTGTAGTCAGAACAAATAATTAAATCTGTTAAAGAGCCTATTGCTCAGAACACTCTTTTTGGTTGGGCAGTGTTGGGTAAAATGAATATCAAAGGTAATGCTTCGCACCATTTAATTCATATCAAATCAGCTTATACTGTGATAACAGCATTGTATATCCATATGCTTCCAGTCCTGATTCACATGATAACTCCAATGTTGTATACAATGATATAAACTCTACTTATAATGATGAGACTCTGATTAGAAGACCTGCTCGAGCTTTTGATTTTTCTAAGAATGAGAATAGCAGGGGCGTTGAACCTGCTACTATACCATCACCTAAATGTGCTCATTGGTATCAGAATCCCAAGGTGATTGGGCTGTCTTCTTCACACGAGGAAACAGACATGCCTGCTCAACAGAACTTTTCTGAAGGGGGCCAGTGCATCCGGTTGCCTGCCTTCTTCATCTGGTGCCAGTGCATCTCGCGGCAATACATCTACTGGAGATGCACCTTTCAGACTCTGTCCCAGATTTACAATATTTGGTATTGAACAGACTGTTTCAACTACTTCTGTTGCAGCTTCGAGAAATGGAGGTGCAGCTTTTGAGAGAACTATTCCTTTATTGAAACAGTATAATTTGGAACCTGATCCAGATTGACTGCCAAAATGAGGATTTATGAAATGTTTTTGAGTGAACTAAAACCAAAATCTCAATTTTAGTGCCACTGCTGTTATTGTTTTTACAAATGGTATTTATTGCTTTATTTGAAAATGTCTATTCTTTATCTAAAATTGTAAATATAATTTCTTATGTTTTAAGATTCCTTTTCCAGTGCAGACAAAGGTGTCACTTCTGTATGATAATATTCCTACTAAAGCCGTGTTATCATTTTTAAGTACAAAAGAAAGAAAAGCTGACATTGTTCTGAACCTCAAACACCGCAACTAGTACTTTAGTGACTCACCCCCATCAAACGTATGATTTTTTTAAAGAAATAATTGTCCAAGAAGTCCAAAGCCGACCCAATATTGAGAAAAATACATGTCTACTGCGCGATGATGAAGGTAAATGTCTGACACTTGAGCAAAGAAATGAATTGAGTACATTACTAAAGATGTACGAAATTGTCAAGACAATTTCGTACATCGAAAGTACGGAGGGAAGGGGAGAGCCCACTCCCTTCGTGGAACACCGTATCAACACTGGATACAGTCTTCCTGTCGCTGTGTCTCCCTACAGGTTACCACCAGCAAAGAAGGAGTTACTTAAGAAAGAACTTGGTAAACTTTTGGAACATAACGTCATAGAAGAATGTGAGTCCCCGTATGCTGCGCCTGTGGTGCTCGTTCCCAAAGCGAAATGAAAAATCCGTCTTTGCATCGATTATAGAGGTCTTAATGCTATGACAGTGGCTGACTCTTATCCATTACCTAGAATGGATGACCTATTTCACGAAGCGAAGCATACACATTTTATGATAACTATAGATTTACAATCAGGTTACCACAAGGTGAATGTCTGTTTCTGACAGAGACAAAACAGCATTTGTGTGTCCATTTGGAACTTTTCGCTATCTATCTTCGAATACCTTTTGGCTTGAAAACTCTCCCAGCTACATCTCAGAGACTGATTGACAAGGCTCCGCAGAGATCTAAGTAATATTCTCATTCTTTCTTACCTCGATCGTATCATAATCCTGTTTGAAAAACATCTCGATGATTCCAAAGCTGCATTTGAGAGATTTTTACTGTTTAAACTTCATGCAATTCGAAATATAAATGCGATTTTGCTTGTGATAGAGTGAAATATCTTGAATACTATATCATAAGTTCAGGAGTGGAAGTGGACCCTGAAAAAACTTCTGCTATCAGAGAAATGTTTCCTCCCAAGAACGTAAAGCAGGTGCAATCATCCCTGTAAACCTGTTCGTGGTACAGAAGATTTATTCCTAATTTTTCAGAAGTAGCAAGACCTCTCAGCAATCTCACTAAAAAAATTAAGGTTGGTCTTGGGGAGATGAAGAAGAAAATTCTTTTCAAACTTTGAAACAACTCCTAACCAATCCTCCCATTTTGAAACAGATTGAGGCTACGAAACCTTTCATTCTTCGTACTGATGCAAGTAACCATGCCATAGGGGCTGTCCTCTTTCAAGGTAAAGGCAAGGAATAGCATCCTATAGAATATGCACGTAGGCTGTTAACTACAGCTGAGAAAAACTACTCCACTACTAAACGAGAAGCTCTTGCCATTGTTTGGGCATTAAACAAATTTTGAGGTTACATTGATGATCAAGAAATTACCGTAGCATCAGATCACAAACCTCTAAAGTGGCTTATGACTTTAAAATAACCTTCAGGTAGACTAGCTAGGTGGGCGCTATAACTCCAGCCATTCAATCTGAAAATGGAATATATCCCATGAAAAGCAAATGTCATGGCAGACTTGTTATCCCGTCCCGTATGTGGACATAAGGAAAAGTTCTGTGAAGTGTGTGGTGTGACTATCGACATGCCTAGTCGTGGCACTGAAGACATACGAGAGGAACAACTAAAAGATGAAGATATTAAGAAAATTGTAGAATCTTTTGAAAACCCCGTGAAAGATGAAAATTATACCAATTGGACTAGATGTATTTATATAATGAATCAAGGACTCTTATATCGGTATTCCCTTGACTCTGAATCAGAAGAAGCCCAGTTAGCGATCCCCTTCCATGAGCGGAACAGGGTTCTGCAAGAGTACCACGACTCTCCAACTGTTGGACATTATGGAGTTGATGAAACTTACAATCGAATTTCTCAGAGGTATTACTTCACTGGAATGCGAAAGTATATTCAAAACTATGTTAAAAATTGTAATGAGTGCAACAGGACAAATCGTCGAATCAGAAACCATCTGGTTTGCTGCAGACTCCAGTGTATGGTCAAGGTTTTGAGACTCTTACTATAGACTTCTTTGGTCCCTTACCGGAAACTTCTGTCAGTAAAATGTGAATTCTAATTGTTGAGGATTACACAACAAAGTGGGTTGAGCTCTTTGCTTTACCCAACGCCAGCAAAAGAATGTGCTGTCACTCTTCCTGAAGAAGTCTTTTTGCGAAATAGCCTACCCAGGCGCATTATCAGCGACAATGGAGCGCAATTTGTCATTACAGTTATGCATCAGGTGTACTACCTTCTAGATATAAATCAAGTGTTCACTCCAGTTTACCACCCACAAGCCAATTATGTGGAACGGCAAAATCGAGAACTAAAACCCAGACTTGCAATCCTAGTTGGAGACGATCACACAAAATGGTCTGAGAAACTTCTAGCTATTTACTTTGCAAAGAATACCCATAAAAGTGAAACCACCAATTAGATTGCAGCTTTTCTTCAGTTCGGCCGAGAACTTCGGACGACTGATGATATTAATCATGACATTAGAAGTGTCATCTAGAATGATAACTTTGTAGCCGAGATTACTCCATATCTAAAAATATTTGCCAACCTTACTGAACAAATAAAGGAGCGTGTAGAATCTAAACAAGACTATCGTAAACATGTGGCGGTCGCGAAACGGCAGCGTAGATTCGATCCCTCGACCAAGGGGTCCAAAGTTGACGGGCCTACCAATCAGGCCGAAAAGATATCCAATCGGGCTGGTTGAGTAAGGCCTTTTAACTTCTAACGTTGTAGTAGAAGAGCGTCGCTGCAAACAATACGCCGATAAAAGTCGTATGCCTGGCTACAAATTCAGCATAGGTGACATGGTTTGGGTTAACAAGCATCTTTTGAGTAGCTCTGCACGACAAAGAACACCAAAGTTTATGCCACGCAGAGATGGTCCCTATATTATTCTCAGTTAACGATCTCCTACAACATTTGAGGTGGCCAATTCTGAGGATCCTGATGTTCCTATTGGGGTCTATCACACCTCAGCATTACGTCCTCATCATGGTCCATCAACTACGCCTCTAACTCCTCTTCGTAAAAGAGGCAGGCCAAGAAACACTCTTCCTGGCCCCTCGCCGAGGCGGCGTCAGGGTCAGAGAGGGAGACCGTAACAGCCACCATGACAGTAACTTTAACGGGACTGCTAACGCCACCTGTGGGGACGTTGACAAAGAGAGACTTCTTCCCAAACTCTAGTTGTTTGTTGTGCGTGTGTCGTGTATATGTCCATTATATATTCCTTATTATAACTGTTAAAGTGATGTATCCGTGTGCTGTGAACTGAGCCCAACTAAACAATAAAAAACAGTGTGCTTTTCATCTTCTGATCTTCTTTCAAGATTCAACGCGCTACAATATCATATTTCTTACATTATTCAGTTATTTATAATTGGTAGGAAATAATATGAGTATAATGTTATGTATCTATAGTATTATTCTCGTTTAATAGTTAAAATATCATTCGGTAAGCTAAGCCTATTTAAACTTACTTCCGGCTTTTGTTTGGGTGAAAATGCAGTTTAGCGTAACCACTTGGCGAGATTTGAAAAATAGCCAAATTTGACGATTTTTATGGCGGAGCCTGAAGTCCGCGAAGCTTAAAAGTAGGAATTTTTTGACTTACCTAAGTTTACCTCAGTCGAAGTCATTCTCGCAGCCATTGAAAGAAACTGTGTTTGAGAAAATAAACGTGGAGTAAATAATTGCCTATTACATAATAAATGCAGAAATACAAAATAAACCAAGCAGGAGAATTCGAAAACAAGAACGATGACGACGTGAAACAGAAAAGCTTACACCGAAATAACGGACTAAGAAAATTCTAGAAACTCTGAGAACTCGGCACTAAACAATGGAAAAGGCCAAACGATTAACCCATGATTGGTTAAGATTAAAAAAAAAAAGAAATAGTTTCGCTTTAGAAACGGAGACAAAAATGGTACTATATGTGATTGGCTAAAAGAAAAAAACATCCGAAACAGCTGTCTGACTGTGAAATTGCGCAGGTGTAATGAATCCTGTAAAAAAGTAATCCAGACTGAAGGGGGGGAAAAAAAGATGAAGGACTGTAATTCCGATTAATGTGGCAAATTCGAAAGAGTAGCCCCGGCGAAAGCATAAATAGTGAAAAAAACATGATTCGAGGATTGTATAACGAAAAAAAAAACATCAGGTGATCCGGCATCCGTATTCGTGTGGTAAATTCGAAAAAATAGCCCCGGCGAATGCAACAAAAGTGAAAAGAACATGATCCGAGGATTGTATAACGAAAAAAAAAACTTCAGGTGATCCGGCATCCGTATTCGTGTGGCAAATTCGAAAAGGTAGGCCCGGCGAATGCAACAAAAGTGAAAAAAAAAATGATCAGAGAAAGGTATAAATATAAAAAAAAAGCTCCTTACTGAAATTCAAAAATCATGTATCATATGCCTTATTCGAAAGGTTGCCTAGGCTAAAGCCACCGCAGAGGAGAGAAAGCATGGTAACCACAATTGGCAAAATATCGCCAAAAAATTCCTGTCGCCAACGGGTGGTTACGCTAAACTGCATTTCAAACTTTGTTTGTATATTTCCTATATAAGCTTTAAATTATTTTCTGTTTTAAAAAAATACATTTTCGAACTGCTAATAACTTTTGAGTTATTTTCACCTTTTTGTTTTGACTAAGCTTATTTTATATTTCAGATGATGTTTGGAATGCAGTTTAGCGTAACCACTTGGCGACAGGAATTGTTTGGCGATATTTTGCCCATTGTGGCTACCATGCTTTCTCTCCACTGAGGTGGCTTTAGTCGTGGCAACCCTTTCGAATAAGGCTTCAGGCTCCGCCATAAAAATCGCCAAATTTGGCGGTTTTTCAAATCTCGCCAAGTGGTTACACTAAGCTGCATTTTCAACGTTCCGAAAATGACAGTTAAATTAGGATGTTTTCATAATTATAACAAAATGTATGCATGCAAACCAAATAAATTTGCTGCCATTATTTCAGCTCTTTGATAGAAGAATGATTCAATACCTTCATACTGCAGCAATTCAAAATTTCGAATTTTGCATTTATTTAGGTGAAAAATATATAAAACAAAGTTTTGTTATAATTCCTTATTCAATTAAAAAGTAGTATATTTAATGAAATGTAAGTTACTTAAGCTTATGAAGCATAATACATTTAATGAACGCAGTGCAAAACAAATGAATAATAGACTCGTTTACATTGGCGAATATCACGTGGTCAAGTTATGTGATCATGACGTCACATGAATTTAGTCCATTGCATTGGATGATTCCTATTTTGGCAGGCTCCCTTGGCGCGGTTAAATATTTTTGGCGATAAATCGCCAAGTTGGTTACAATGCAGTTTTTTCTGGCAACCGTGAAAATTCTTTTAAAAGGGATCGATTTCTTAGTTACTTTTTTGCTAATCTACTCAACAGAAAGTGTAAAAGCCACCAGTAGTCAAGTCTTCACTACTAGAATCATGACTTGAGCTTAATGGCCGCTCTCACGGTCTAGACGCTCGATGAAAGCGCAACTTGCGTGCGAGTTACTTTCTTCACTAATTTCAACCGTTACGCACAGCTCCCTGATTGGCTAGTTATCTAAAAATCTGCCCAAGCAAATTTGTTCTAATAATTTTAAATTTGTGTTAAATGTTTTTCATTATTTTTAAATGATAATTCTATTACTTTTTAAGTGGCAATGTTTATGCTATTTCTTTAAAATTAAAATTAATATCGGTTGAAATGCAGTTTAGCGTAACCACCCGTTGGCGACAGGAATTGTTTGGCGATATTTTGCCAATTGTGGCTACCATGCTTTCACTCCTATGCGGTGGCTTTAGCCGTGGCAACCCTTTCGAATAAGGCATATGATACATGATTTTTGATTTTCAGTAAAGAGCTTTTTTTTTT